>OZ025295.1:273063971-273213971 GCA_964019185.1 Maratus speculifer | reverse complement strand
ATGATTATACAAAACGGAAAAATTGGTCGATTCCTTTGCGGTTTTCTCTAAAACCATTCTTTAAGTCGGTATTTTCTTGAAAATAAATTTTAAAGATAAATTTCAAAAAATTCCGTTAGAGGGCGCCTTCAACTTTAGAGTAACCAACAATAATTTTTAACTCTTATTTTTTGTATCTAATTAAATGCTTGTAAAAGATTAGACTTAAATTTTGACCTCAAATTCTGAATCGTTGGGAGGGGTTAAGAAGCGCAAACTCAACTGTGTTCAGGAGTTGAAATGTTACCCAGCCCACCCTACGAACAAAGTTCAATTTTTCGCTAATTAATTACTCACAACGATTCAGATTTTGAGCTCAAAATTTAAGTCTAAGCCTTTAAAACATTTATTTAGATAAAAAAAAATAACGGTTAAAAATAGTTGTTGGTTACACTAAAGTTTAAGGCGCCCTCTAACGGAATTTTATCTTTAAAATTTATTTTTAAGGAAATACTGACATAAAGAATGGTTTTAAAGAAAACCGCAAACAAATCGACTAATTATTCCGTTTTTTATAATCATTTGAAATTTGAACCTCCCCACCCCTATTGAACACAGTTCAGTTTGCGCTACTTAACCACTCTCAACGATTCAAATCTCAAAATTTAAGTTTATGTCTAAGCTTCTAAAAAAATTTAATGCGATGCAAAAAACAACGGTAAAAAATAGTTGTACTTTACTCCAAAGTCTAAAGCGCCCTCTATCGACATTTTTTGAAATTTATCTCTATTATTTATTTTCAAGACAATACTGACATAAAGAATAATTTTAGTGAAAACCGAAAATGAATTGACCAATTTTTCTGTTTTTTGTAATCATTTGAAATTTGAACCTACCCACTCCCATTGAACACAGTTCAGTTTGCGCTATTTAACCACAGATTTTGAGCTCAAAATTTAAGTTTATGTCTAAACTTCTAAAAAAAATTAATGAGATGCAAAAAATAACGCTAAAAAATACTTGTTCGCTACTCCAAAGTCTAAAGCGCCCTCTATCGGCATTTTTTGAAATTTATCTTTATAATTTATTTTTAAGACAACTAGGGGGGCCCCGCCCCCCTGCTCGCTATGCTCGCCAACCCCCCGCGTAATCGCTTCGCGATTCCAAATTATTGGCTACCCCTGCTTGCTGCGCTCGCCAATACTCCATGGTATGAATAAGCAGTTGCAGACCTTTCAAATGATGTGTCACACGACTGGTGTTGTAAAGAAATTAAAAATGTGCCCCCCTGGGGGGCAGAGTGGGAGGCGACACAAAAGACATTCATAATATGAATAAGCAGCTGCAGACCTCTCAAATGATATGTCACACGACTGGTGTTGTAAAGAAATTAAAAATGTGCCCCTTGGGCTGCAGAGTGGGGGTGACACACAAGACATCCATAAATGAATAAACAGTTGCAGACCTTTCAAATGAATTGTCACACAATTGGTGTTGTAAAGAAATTACAAAATGCGCCCCCTCTGAGGGCAGAGGGGGGGGGGGTTACACACAAGATAACCATAATATGAATAAGTAGTTGCAGACCTCTCAAATGATGTGTCACACAATTCGTCTTGTAAAGAAATAAAAAATGTGCCCCCCGGGGGGCAGAGAGGGGGATGATACACAACACATCCATAATATGAATAAGCAGTTGCAGACCTTTCAAATGATGTGTCACACAACTGGTGTTGTAAAGAAATTAAAAATGTGACCCCCCCCCTGGGGAGAGCAGAGTGTGGGGGTTACACACAAGACATGCATAATATGAATAAGCAGTTGCAGACCTTTCAAATCTTGTGTAACACGACTGGTGTTGTAAAGAAATTAAAAATGTGTCCCCCTGGGGAGCAGAATGGGGGATAACACACAAGACATCTATTATATGAATAAGCAGTTGCAAACCTCTCAAATGATGTATCAAACGACTGGTGTTGTAAAGAAATTAAAAATTTGGCGAAATATTACAGTTATCGCCAAGTTGGCGTCACTTTTAACAACTAATTTTGGTCGCCAAATTTGGCGATATATCGCCAAGTTGGCGACAAACTTGGCGATTGTTGGCGATGGCAACCTTTCCTCTCTTTATGGTAACCCATACGGCGATGCATAGACGGAGACCTTTCCCGATTGGTCTATTCGACTCATGGAAGGAGTGGACAACCCGGATTCGTTAGTTCCGGAAATCTTCCACATCAGCATCATTCCAGGAGTCATTCCTTTTAAGGCTAGTTTTTTTTTACTATAGAAGGATACTGACATAAAGAATAGTTTTAGTGAAAACCGCAAACGAACCAATTTTTCCGTTTTTTATAATCATTTTAAATTTTGGACCCTAAACTTTGATGGCGCCTATCTCCTTCGGACAACGTTTGGGACACTTAGTTTCCCATTTAATATTATTTGTTTTGAACTGTACCATCACCCCTTAAAGTTTTGCCCAATAGTTTAGATACACCCTGTATATATTTTAATCTACATAAAACTGTTTTTATTAAAGCATAGCACGGCAGTGCTATGCTTTATTTATTTCCAGTGTGACTCCGTGATGTTATTTTAATACGGAATTTAACATTGAACGAGTTATTTACTAGACCAAGGCTAACTTATCATAATATAATGATATTATGATAAGGGGGCCTTGTACTAGACATTTTCCCACATTTTGTACGCGCTGCCACAAATTTTCTTCAAAGGATCTAATTGTTTAAAAAATAATTTCCTCCAATCAAAAAAAATATACAGAGGTCAATGGACATATTTCCTGTAGCAATTAATCATTTTTACGGGATAAGTGAAAAAAAATTGGTTTTTTTTTCTTTTCTTTTTTTTTTTTTTTTTTTTTTTTTTTTGTAAGAATTAAAAATGGTATATTTATGACGTCATATTATAAATGAAACGGAGATTTGCAAACATTTGGTACAAAGACAAGAATCGTCAACAGAAAGCAATATGAAGCATGATTTTTATAATAAAAGGATATTTTCAAACATTGATCAAGAAGCTTCTAACTGAAGAAATATAGAAAACAAGTTGAATGTAGATTCTGCCATTGCAGAATTCAGTTTCGCCTCCGATTGGAAAAAAAATCCGTAGGGGTTTTTTAGAAGGGCGACCCCGTTTAGAATGCAATGAACTAACTTCATTTTTCTCGTGTTTATCAATATAATAGCAAACAGAACGGCGTGAAATACCCAGTTGATTAGCAATTTCTCTCTGAGACTTTGGAATTGCGGAATAATAAAGAGATACAATTTGACGTGCTACTTCTTCATTGACTAGATTCATCAAAAACGGATTTTTTCTTTAGTTTAAACGCTTTTTTATAGACTCTGAGAAAAAGAAAATGCATTTTAACAATAAAACGAGTGGAATCCCGTCGAATTTGACGAATGAAATGTTTAAAAGACCCGATCGATTTGGCTTAAAAAAAAGGAAAACTAATTACATTATTGAATCAATATATAATAAATATATTTCCAAACTTAATGTCAAGTTTTCCAGTTACAATTTTGCATGCAAATATTTGCACATCTTCAGTTAAAATTGTAATCTGAGTGCCGGCGAAATCCAGAAATTTTATTTTATATGCACTACAGAAAAATAGATTTATAATTAAAAAAAAAAAACTAATTTTATTTTTATATGACATTATTTTCACTAACTGAAGTCATCTGAAAGTAAAATCTCAATCTCAGTGTCCATAATGAAAAGAAATATTGAAATGTAATATCGTTATGAGTAAAAATGCGATGTTTTAAATAGTGACGTCATTTTCTCTTCAAATGTTTTTTAAAAGTTACTGTTATTAGTAATATGAAAAAGGCGTCCGTAATAATATAGTAAATTCATTTTATCTGGTTGCTGAATGCCATCATTTTCCTTATTTGAAATATTTCTTACTTTGCTTTAGACATTAATTTTTATCATAAATTATTTTCTGTTATTTTATTTACATTATTAATATTATTTCTCAGTAAATATATTTTTTTAACTCAGTTAGTGCATAATTATATGCAATCATTTTATTGTGGTTAAATTTTACGAAAACAATAAACTTTTTTCTTTTAAATGCGAAAACATGTTCACTGATGAAATAAAGTTTCTGACTTGTGGAAAATAATAATGGAAAATAATTTTTTAACCATTTGAAAAATGGTTGTTGTTTTCGGGAGAATGGACCCGATGATGTTACCACTTTTGAATGATGTTACCACTTTTGAATGATGTTACCACTTTTGAATTTAAATTAAATTCTTTATTTTTAGAAGAATTTTTATTTGAATTTAAATTAAATTCTTTACTTTTAGAAGAATTTTTATTTGAATAGTAAATTAAAATGGTTAAAATTGTGGTGTATTTAACTGTAACCGCAACTTAAGTAAAAATGTAAATAGAATGTTTTGATGTAAGCGGCAATTGTGTTCTATGCCGATTGTGTGTATCTGTGATCGTCTGCTGTAAATAATGTGTCCGTATTAAACAAGTTATTTAGTAAGATGAAAGTTTTATTCTTCCAAAGTATATATCTCTTGCTAATGATATTAAATCGATATTTAGTTCACATATTAAAATGATATGTGATATCTGGCGACGATGTATGGAATGAAAAAGTATCGGATCCATGTACATTAGATGCTGAAGACTGCCAAGGTAAAAAATTCTTTTTGTATTTATCTTTAAAGAAGATTAAAAATGGAGCAGTTGGTTCAAAGTTTAATTGAACAAAATAAAATTTTATTAGAGAAATTAGCCACTTTTGCCGATCCGAAAACGCAAGAAGCTAAAGTTTCAGTTCAATTTGAAAAATTTGATGAAACGAATGAAGCTTTTGATTCTTTTTTAGAACGCTTCGAAGCTTTCATGGATATTCAAAATGTTCCGGATGGCAAACGTGGGAAAGTTTTTATTTCTAGTTTGTCAGCAAAATTATATAATTTGTTGAAAAACCTTCTAGCTCCTGACAATCCTTCCGATAAAGATTACCTTATTCTAAAAAATACATTAAAAGCTCATCTCACTCCGACGCCGCTTATAATTCCTAGCAGGCATGTGTTTCTAAATCGTAAGCAACGGGAGGGGGAAAGTGTCAGTGCTTTTATGGCTGAACTTCGCTCCTTGGCAATTCCTTGTCAGTATAAACAAGAAATGTTGAACACGATGTTACGGGATGTTTTCGTAAGCGGGTTGAGGGATAGAGCAATATTAGATAGACTTTTTGAGGAAGATGATATAGATATTGAGAATACCTTGAAAATTGCTTTAGCTATGGAGAAAGCTATGAAAGGGGCAAATGAGATAATGGGTAAATCTTTAGAAATTAAAGAATTTAGCGTGAGGAAAAATAATGAGCAGTCAAAATTTGTTTCGCAAAAGAAAAACTTTGGAAGACAAAATCTTTCGGGAAAGAAAGTAAAAACGAGCTGTACACGGTGTACAGCAACGGATCACGATAAATATTCCTGCAGATTTAAATTAGCTAAGTGTCATTTTTGTCAAAAAATCGGGCACATTCGAAAAGCTTGTTTTGCAGCGAAAAAAAAGTTAAAAGGGAATACGGTAAAACAAAAGCAGGTAGATACCCTGTATTCTAGTGAAAATGTTATCCCAATGTATTCCTTTGATTTGAACTCGCTGAAAGAGGAGGAGCAAAGAAAACCTCCAATTATGTTAACAGTAAATATTGAAAATAAACCTGTGAGTATGGAACTTGATACTGGAGGGGCCGTCTCGGTAATGAGCATAAAAAAATTTCGTGAGATTTCGAAAAAAAGAATTCAACCCACAAAAGTAGTTTTTAAAACATATAAAGGTGAAATAATTGTACCTTTGGGTTTTGTCACCGTTGATGTTGAATACAAAAATCAAAAATTTAAATTAAATTTGTATATTGTTAAGGAAAATTTGGATACAATTTTTGGCCGTGAATGGCTATATAGTATAAATTTGGACTGGAATTCTATAAAAGCTGTAAGAACATCCTATGACTATAATTTGAGTAAATTGTTAGAAGAGTATAAAGAGCTTTTTGACGATAAGTTAGGGGAAATTAATAATTATGAAGTAAAGTTGGAACTTAAATCTGATGCAGTGCCAAAATTTTGTAGAGCTAGACCTGTACCCTTTTCTTTAAAAGACAGGATTGAACAAGAAATTGATAGGCTTGAAAAGGAAGGCATCATAGAGAGAGTAGAGACCTCTGATTGGGCAACACCAGTTGTACCGGTTGTAAAAACAGATGGGTCTATACGCCTATGTGCAGATTATTCTGTTACCGTAAACCAAAATATTATGGTACAACAACATCCTTTACCAAAATTAGAGGAAATTTTTTCAAGCTTAAATGGGGGTAAACATTTTTCAAAAATCGATTTTAAACATGCATATTTACAAATGAAAGTACATCCAGATAGTCAAAAGATCTTAACGATAAATACACATAAGGGATTATATGTATGTAAAAGACTTATGTATGGTTTAAATTCTGCTCCAGCAATTTGGCAAAGATATATTGATGGTCTTTTCCAGGGAATGGAAGGAATCAAAGTTTTTATGGATGATGTTAGAGTGACTGGATCAGATGATAAATCACATTTAGAGGCCTTAAGAAAATTTTTTCAGAAATGTAAAGATCATGGGCTAAAATTAAATTTAGATAAGAGTAAATTTTTTCAAAAAGAAATTCAATTTTTAGGGCACAAAATTGATGCAAACGGTATACATAAGACTGATGAGAAAATTTCTGCGATTTCAAAAGCTCCTAGACCCACTAACGTACAGGAAGTACAAAGTTTTTTAGGGCTTGTTAACTTTTATGGAAAATTTTGTCCTAATTTGGCTACAATAGCGAATCCTTTGTATAAACTAACACAGAAAGGTGTGAAATGGGTTTGGTCAAAGGATTGTCAGGAGGCTTTTGAAAAAATTAAAAATGAAATTTGTTCTCCGCGCGTCTTAATGCATTATGATCCATCACTGCCATTGATATTGGCAACTGACGCATCTCCTGTAGGAGTAGGGGCGGTTCTTTCCCACTCTTTACCTGATGGAACGGAAAGACCAATAGCTTTCGCCTCCAGAACCCTCACAAAAACTGAGCAAAAATACGCTCAGATTGATAAAGAAGCACTAGCAATTGTGTGGGGTGTCAAGAAATTTTATCTTTACCTTAAAGGAAGACGATTTACATTATTAACTGACCACCAACCTTTAGTAGCCATTTTCGGATCGAAGAAAGGTCTTCCAGTTCTTACAGCGACAAGATTGTTACATTATTCTTTAGTATTACAATCTTTCCAGTTTGACGTTAAGTATCGTCATACAAAAAAACATGGTAACGCTGACTTTCTGTCTAGGCTGCCGTCCACCTCTGAACAGCTAGACGTTAAAGATGAAATTGATCTATTTCAGTTAGCACAAATCGAAACTCTTCCTGTCACAGCCAGAGACTTAGCCAAAGAAACTTTGTTGGATGCAGACCTCGCCCCATTGCTGAATATTTTACAGAATGGAGGAATTTTAAGAGGGAGAGAAGCAGAATATAGTCTACAAGATGGCTGTGTCATGTTAGGCCAGCGTGTGTGCGTTCCCAAAAAGTACCAGGCTCAGGTGCTTGAAGAGTTACATCATGGTCATCTGGGTGCTGTTAAGATGAAAGCTATCGCTAGATCGTATGTTTATTGGAAGAACATCGATAAGGATATAGAAAATTGCTCAAAGAATTGTGTAGACTGTGCTCGGTACAAAACCGACCCACAGAGAGTAAAGGTGCATTGCTGGGAGTATCCTAGTGCACCGTGGCAACGTATTCACATAGATTTTGCTGGGCCTATCTTTGAATATATGTTCCTGATTATAGTAGATGCTCATTCCAAGTGGTTGGAAGCTTATCCAATGAAATCCACCACAGCAACCAAAACCATTGAATGCTTAAGAGATTGTTTCGCCCGATTTGGATTGCCACTCATGCTGGTAAGTGACAACGGTCCACAATTTACATCATTGGAATTTGAGATGTTTATGCGTAATAACGGTATCAAACACAAGACCACTGCGCCATTTAAACCGTCTAGCAATGGGCAGGCCGAAAGATACGTCTTTACAGTCAAACAATCTCTAAGAGCAATGCAAAATTATGGTGGCACAATACAACAAAAATTAAGTACGTTCCTTATGCAATACAGGAAAGCTCCGAACCTCACGACACTTCATAGTCCTGCTATGCTTATGTTGAAGAGAGAGATTCGGACGAGAATCGATCTGCTGCGTCCTGATCTTAAGAGTAGAGTGGAAGAAAAAGTTCGTAAAGGAATTTATGAATTCTCGGATAGAGGATTCCAAATTGGCGACAATGTCGCTGTACGAAATTACCGACAAGGCGACAAGAGATGGAGGTTTGGAAAAGTCGTTAGAAAAGATGGACAGCTACATTACACTGTCGATGTAAATGGTCAATTGTGGCGTAGACATGTCGATCAAATACGGGATGGAGGAGACATAGAGGAAAAAGAATGCGAGCTCCGACGATCATTTTCAAAACCTGCCATTCCTGTGCAAAATGCTGATGTTCTGACAACTAGTGCTGAGTTAGCACAATCACCCACTAGTGTGGAGGCGGAGACGACTGATGCAACATCAGTCTCAGTTACTACACAAGAGCATGCTCCACTCAGTGTCCACGGTTCAACTCCAACACCACAACCAGTTCGCCGATCTACTAGAATCCGGAGACCTCCTCAGCGATTGGACTTGTAGTAGAAGTTTAGGAAGGGAGGAGATGTGGTGTATTTAACTGTAACCGCAACTTAAGTAAAAATGTAAATAGAATGTTTTGATGTAAGCGGCAATTGTGTTCTATGCCGATTGTGTGTATCTGTGATCGTCTGCTGTAAATAATGTGTCCGTATTAAACAAGTTATTTAGTAAGATGAAAGTTTTATTCTTCCAAAGTATATATCTCTTGCTAATGATATTAAATCGATATTTAGTTCACATATTAAAATGATATGTGATAAAAATCATTGTAATAAAGGAGAAAACTAACAAATTTAAAAATGGGTAGACGGAAATTAACAGATACGGAAAAAGCCGAAGCCAAAGAAATGAATGAACGTGAATATCGCATTCAATGATATTAAACACAGTCAACATGTATAAGTTGCTTATTAGTTTGGTGATTCGTATCATTTGGCGAAATTGGTCGACGGGATAACTGAGTAATACTGTATTTGGTTTGGCGCAAAAACGTCTTTCAATGCAGAAAATGATAAAATCAAAAGATTATTGAGCCGCTGAAAACCAATTACGTGTTGAAAGGCGATCACGAAAAAGGAAGCAATTTAATGCCGAACCGATTAATTGTAAAACATCATGTCGCCAGGGCGACCAATCCACTAGCCATGGCGTTTTACTATCGGTCGGTTCTAACCAGGAAAATTTGAGTGCCAATAGTGATTCTAACAAGCCGGAAAATGTTATAGCTATTACTCTTGATTTTCCACCACCTAAAAAGAAAACTAAAAAGCAATCGGCTTGGGAAAAACTGGGAAAAAACTTTTTTGATTCGATGTCTGATGGACCCATTCACAGATGCATGTGCTGCGATCGATTTTGGTTTAAAACCTCCATCACCAAAATTCTGCTCTGTAAAATCAAACAATATATGCCAAAGTCTTACAAGTATAACAGTATATGCCAAAGCTGTATTTTAATAATGATTACTTTTGCACCAACAATGTTAAATAGTTTGAAATGTTTCTTTCGTCGCCAACTTTTATGCTTGGCGACAATAGAGTGATATAACTTAAACGAACCGTACCTTCAAATTGCAGCATGTATAAAGTCATTTATAGCAGTGGCACGGATAATACACAATAAAACAACTGGTATTTAGCTTAAAATGATAGATGAATGTATCGAGTGAAACATTTTTCAAATGGTTGGGGTAATTTCTTAAATTACAATTATTAATTAATACTGGAATTTGAGCAGTTAGATCAATGAGGTGATGATTTGTGCAGCCGCCTGCCGGTCTAATGGAAGTTTTTTTTTTTTTTTTTTTTTTTTTTTTTTTTAAATTGAGAGAAAAGCTAAACTAAGTTGCCACCATTTTGAAGAAACATCGTAAAAAAGCATTTAAAATTAAAAATAAAATATAAAAATGGAAATAAATTAAAAAAATAGCTAAAATGGGCACAACTACAAATAAATAGCTTTCATTTAAAAAAATAATTATCAAAATCGGTTCAGTAGAAAATTCAGGGCTGATGACACGACATTTTTAGCTTGTCTGAAAGAAATAGCATCGGTAAGTAAATAAGTAAATTAAACTTTTTTCTACCTATTGTCTCTACAAAATAATAGAAAATAACTTAAAAATATATATGTAATTGGTATTCGAAAGAGAATTTTTTGACACATTGGCATCAGAAAAAAATCGCACCAAACCCAGTGGGTATATGATATTTGTGCCGGGATTTCGTACTTATACCACATTTTTTAAAATTTCTTCTCCTGATATGTTCGAAGAAAATCAAAATAAATTTAGGTGAATAAAAGTTTTCAAAAATAATAGTACTTGAGAATAATAGTAGTTCATCCTTTGTATGTAATGAAACTGGTAAATCTGCAGAACTAGGACTTCAAACATAGCAATTTTTTAAGGCTAAACCGCAGAATTATCAACTACTTGGTGTAAGGCTTTTTGGCACTGCAATAAATTCGCCAATTCTATCAATTTAAATATTCAAATCCAATGTAAACAGATATAAACAATAATGTTTACAAATTTATTTCTTTTTCCCAATTTAAAGATTTTTTTAAATTGTGCATAAGTTTGCAATTTTACAAATAATTAATCATTGGATAAAATCAATTTTGAATCAATGGTACTACTTGGTTATTCCGTCGACCAAATACTATCGCCAAACTATAAGATTAAATGCCAATAATGGATGATCGTGAATGTCACATTTAATGACATTAAATACGTAAACGTACTTAGAGATGTAATCAAATGATTTTATTTCCACATTTTATTAGTATTTTTTTTAATATTTTACTCATTTATTTGTTCTTTTGTTATTAAAAAAATGCCAATATGTATAGTTTGGCTATTAGTTTGGCGACTTATATAATTTGGCAAAATTGGTTGAAGGGATAACCACGTAGTACCGTAGTTGTACTAAATTCATTATTCCGATGATTTTAATATGATAAAACACTACACGATTTAATTTTTAAAATATCGCAAAGAGTTTCTGTTAAAAAATAGCTGTTTTTTTAATACTTTAAGTTAATATTTTTTATAAAACTCTTTTTATTCACGATCTTTATAAATTAATAAAATTTAAGCACATTTGGAATATTCATAATGTGTCACCTTTTGGCATATATGTTTAATACTTACCATGTTGGCGCAATTTTTTTCTCACGCCAATTTGGTGAAAATTTCGTTTTCAAATACCAATCACATATATATTTTAAATTATTTTCTAATATTTAAAAAAGGAAATAGTGATAAATTAAAAAAAACAAAATTATTAATAACTATAAAACAAAATGATCTACTAAAAAAAAAAAAAATAATCTTAAAAAAAAAAAAAAAAAAAAAAAGTAACAGAAAATAAACAATTTATTAGTAAATAAACAAAGACAGCCAGGTTAGCATGTGAGGCATATAATCTCCATTTTGTTCCAATCGTGTCAACGTGTTACATATATGACATCTATCCCCAACTTTTCTACGTTGAACCCTGCCCAGAGCTCCGATAGAGGTTTGAAGTTTTGTCGAAGATAAATTTCAATTTTGAGCAGAATTTCAATTCAAACATTAATTAATTTATGAAGAAACTTCTAAATGAAGAAATGCAGAAAATAAATAAATATGACGTAATACATAAAATAAAAAAATAAATACATTTTATTAATACTATATCTTGAGGTATTGTTGGAGGTATATTATATTGTCTAGAGATGAAATTCTAGAACTATACTTCTACGCAATGCATCAATACTGATTGTTAAGTACAAATATCAGTTGTATGCAGAAGAGACTCTTCGGATTCATAAGAAATTAATTCGCCGAAGAAAAAAGTGACATCTATTTTTTGCGTGATTTATCGTAAAAAGTGAAATTGATTTTAAGAATTAAAAAGCGCACATTTATGACGTTATTTTGGAAATGAAACAGAGATTTTGAAATATTTGGTATCAGAACAGGAAGCATGTACAAAATACAGTTCTAGATGTAAAATAATAATAATAATAATAATAATAATAATAATAACAATTTGGAAATGAGGCAAATGATTTTGAAATGGATCAATAAAAATCTGAGAAAAACACTGTAGAGAAATGAAAATCTACGCAGATACCGCGGAGATAGATAAATAGAGTTTTTAATTTGGGGTGGTTTTGGAGTCTAGGAATTATGATCGGTATAAATCTAGAAAAATAAATCAGACATTTCTACGTAGGAGCGAACGTATTAGCTAGTATTTCATCAAATGAAATTTTGTTCAAAAATCTAATTTAATTTTGAGGCTCTTTCACAGTTTTGCAGAATTGCTAAACTGTAACTAAAGTAAGTGCTTCAACACTCGCTTATCTTACTTGCACACATGAAGCCAACAAGATGTTCAATCTTAAACTAGTTATACACTCAAATTTTTCATCACCATATTCTTTTTAGCATAAAATGGAGCTATTACAACAATTTAATAAGAAACATGGTACTTACAAAGTGAATATGCACTCGTTAATTTTTCTGCGTCAGAGAAAGAGAGAGAGAAATATGAGCCCCTCAGACATTTATTGAGCTCACCATCCCCCTCATAGTTCACTTCAAGCTATGGGCCTGGGTAAATTACATCAGTGATTGTGATACGATACCGCAAAAAAGGAAGTCCTGATGATGGTACCCTCAGTTAATTTTGAAATAAGTTCATCTGAATTCAGTAGTTATTAAAAAACTTGAGATATTAAACAAAAACATAATTTGCAGAACAAATTAAAAAAAAACAAAATTTATTTCCTCCACTATTTAAGCCTAAGAAAGGACAGATATTAAGACATTTGATTTAGTTATTTCTACATTTAGTATTAAATTTTTGTATCAAATAATTTAAATTATGTGAACATTAAACAATAAAAATGAAATTCAAACAATATGATTCTTAAAACCCCTAAATCTTAGATTCCGTTCAAACGAAATCGAAATAAATCTGAGACTTTTTTCCAAACTTAACTTGCAAATATTTGTTTTGCAGATTTTGTATAATGTTTACGGTAGGTATAAATAAAAAAGAATACACACATCTAAAAAGCAAATGTTCAGAAAAAGTCTAAGATTTATTTAGATTTCGTTTGAACGGAATCTAAGATTTAGGGGTTTTAAGTATCATATTGTTTGAATTTCATTTTTATTTTTTTAATGTTCACATAATTTAAATTAGTTGATACAAAAATTTAATACTAAATGTAGAAATAACTAAATCAAATATCTTAATATCTGTCCTTTCTTGGGCTTAAATAGTGGAGGAAATAATTTTTTTTTTTTTTTTTTAATTTGTTCTGCAAATTATGCTTTTGTTTAATCCATTTATTTCTAAATGATTAAACTAGAGAATGATTTGTGCTTCAAATTTTTACCTCTCTAGCTTATCATTCTAATAACCAAATACACGAAATAACTATCAAATGCAAAAATCAATAAAATCAACTGTTGAACGAATTAACAGATGAAGAAGAGACAGAACAGATGTAAAAGAAAAAAAAAATGTATAAGTTTTCTGAAATATTTACAAATTTACTAAAATCACGCGTTTTTCAGACCACAAACTATAATTTCTTGAAAATTTAACATAGAATTTGCATAATTTCAATCCTTGTTTTACATACATAGAATTTGCATAATTTCAATCCTTGTTTTACATAGATCTTAAGAAATATTCATAATTAAACAAAAAATAAATAATTTTAATCATTATCAATAAATGTAAATTCTACATTTAAAGAAATATTTTCATAATTGTACATATAAAAATAAGATTTTACAAACTGATTTCCATAATTTTATCTCATTCATGCTTAATTTTTTTATACACAAAGCATTATTTAATCAAATTCTATACTTTCTAATTTAGTGAAATTCAATATTTTTTAAAACTTTTAAACCAATATCACAATATTTATCTACATCAAACTTGATTCTTCTTCTTTTTTACATTATAGAATTGAGATAGCTACTGACATGGAACGATAATATAGTTGATTGATTCTATTTGATTTTTCACCTTGTATGAATTGTTCCTACACGACATTTCTTTACTGCTACATTCATTTGACATATTCAAACTAGTCTGGGCTATTTTACTCATATTATTGATCAATTTATCATGTTTTTCACCTTGTCCTTTAGAGATTTCTGAATTATCATCCATCAAGTTGCTTAAAATACGCAAACTATGTTTATAGTTTTAATGATACATAGCATACGTGACTAGTCTGAGTTATTCCGTCCATATTATCAATAAAATTGTCGCTTGTTTCACCCTAAACTGAGAAGATTTATGAATTAACATTCAGCAAATTGTTTAACATGTTAATACTATTGAATGGTTCTTTCGAACATGGTGTGATTGAATTCCTGATTACTCTGCCTCCACACACGTACGGTAGTCTCCACACTAAGAGAAAAGCGGAATTTGTCTCTGAATATCACATCTCTCTAATCAGCTTGCTCGAGATCAATACTAATCCAGCCGTTACTGCCTACATTGAAGGATTAGTAAGCAAGTGCCTCAAAGGTTCGCGGTTGATTCTTTTTCAGGGCTGGGACTACATCCGAAGGGGATTTATTTTTTATTTTATGCACGTGAGAGCATAGCAATATTGTCATTCTAGAAAGCCAAAAAGGATACAGAGAAATTGGTAAGCCCTAAATACTGCTAATTTTTTTGGTCAAAAGAATAAAATATTAAACGATTATTACTGCATCCTGATATCGCAATTAATAGTAAGAGAAATTTTCCAATTTCTAGGGCTGTAGAGTTTGTATCTTTAAAATTGGGCAATTCACATATCATTATTCCATCTCATTTTATGGTTTTATTCGCGCGGCGTTATTACTCTTATAATTGGATAGGTGGATAATAATGCCAAATAACATTGGTTAAGAAATTATGTCATTACATTTTATAAATACGTATCTGCTAAGTTATTCTTTCTTGTATCAAATATTACATTTGTTTTATTAATATTTATTTCTTGATATCGATATCTTAATGCTACATATTTTGAATATTGTAACAACTATGTGTTAATACCGTGTTTGCTTAGAAGTTGTGATGAAAATTAATCTTAAACAACAAATATTTGCAGAAATATTCCTCAGAATTTTACTTGAATGCTGATTGCAATGTATTTTGAAATTGTTCTGATTTAAGTAAAACCCTTGCAGGGATATCTAACTAACAGAACTAATTAAAATAACTCTCGACATAATTCTGGTACTCAGTTTTCTTATTTACTTACATTTATTTACAGGCAAATAATTAAGTAGATGTTGTAGAATCTACTTAATTAAAGTAACTTCATTAACTTACATTTTGCTTCAGTATTTGACGGCTCATGTATAACCTTCGTGTCAAAATATATCTTTCTCAATCTTCAACAAAAGGTGCATCAAATTTATTTGTAAGACTGAATTAAAAAGACGATTGTGAGTTTTTATTTGAAGGTATTTTGAAATGGCTATTGGGACATTCTCTTTGAAAACTTCTGAATGAAAATATTGTTAGACTCAAAGTATCAGATTAATGACATTTCAAAATCTACATGATGTAAGAAAAATAAATGAATGATACATGTAATTCAGAATAAGAATTTGTCTGAAACCTAAAGATAAATGATTGGAAGATGTTGATTTATTTCCAAACTACAGTATATTCTTATTTCTTGAGATGTAGGAAATATATATAATGATTTCAGAGAATTATATATTTTGACAAAATGCACACATGGAAAGTAAATAAGACTATATTTTGAACTACTATTTTAAATATTATACGTTTTCTTATGCAAAATAATGTTTTCAATAAAACTATGAATATATTTCACATATAAAATAAATCAAACACCTTGATTGAATAAAAATGAATAACACATGCTATACGATTATAATTCCTGTATATAAATCGCAATCAAATTTGTCGGAGTGTAAATCACGCTAGAGGTCTGCACGAGGCTGAGCCTGGCTCGAGCCACAGCTCGTGTCTATTTTCTTAAGATTCGGGTCTCAAATGCTTAGATTTCATTTTTGTCGAATCCACTCATACCTGCTATACGGTTATAATTTCTGTATATAAAATACATTCAGTTTGATGGAGTGTGAATCACGCTACGGGTCTGTACAAGGCTGAGCCTGGCTTGAGCCCCAGCTCGAGTCAAGACTTTGAAGATGCGAAAACATTATACAAGGAAGTTTGAACCGACAATTTTTTCTTTTTTACTTACCCATCATACGTAGTATAGGGTAAGTCTAGCAATTGTTTTGACAATCGATTTTTTTTGACGGATTTACACGTTTTAGATGGTGGGATTCCGAAAAACATATTAAAAAAAAAAAAAAAAGATTTTGCCGTTCGTCTGTGTGTCTGTCTGTCTTTAAACTCTCTATCTCCCGAACAAATTGATATAGAGATTTGAAATTTTGTATGTGCTTAGTATGTAAGAATAGGATGAAGTCTATTTATTAATATCAGCAACCTAGATTATCCGAAACTATTTTTTTTTTCGGACTCTCGAAATATTCGTTCTAATAAAAGGGGTATAAAAATTTTCGATTTTTTTTTTTTATTTTAAGAGGACGTAAAAGGCAATAAAATAACACAAATTTTGCATAAAAAATAAAGTCGATTGAATAATTAGTTACCGAGATATTCGTAATGCTGATTTCCACATTCTTCAATTTTTCATGACACTGCATTTCATTCAAATTATTATTCAAAGATATATTTTAATTGCAAATGAGAAGCTTAATGCGACGCAGTAAACTGTTAGTTAATATAATTATTGTTTTTGGAGTTATAAGGATATTTCTTTTACGCAATTCGGTACTACCTGAGTGGTTGGGCGTTTTATATAATTTGTCGAAATAGGTTCATCAGCAATTCATTAATAGAGTATTACTATGTATATTAAAAATATTTAAATATACGTTTAAAATTTATTTTGGAATTGCGATGCATTTTATTTTCACATGTTTTAGTATGCATATCCATGATGGGTAAGTATTAAGGTGCCCCCCCCCCCCCCCCAGCGACTAGTTACTTTTAGAAGGTCTTTGTAATAGCAGAATAAGTTTTCTAAGCTTTTTCCAAAGACACTTTGTTTGTCACTATCACTTGACTGTCGTGGAAAATTTCCCTTCATAGAATCAGAAGTTTTTGAAAAAGTTCAAATTGTGTCTGCAATAAGGATTTTTTTTCTAGGTTAGAAGCCATAGATGCTGGGTGACATAAGTCGAAGGGACGTAACTCGGGGTACCACTGTATTTTAAACGCACTGAAATTTATATATATCACTGAGGTGAAGTACATGGCACTTATTGTAAAATTGAGCGTGCATAGAATATATCATTCATTTACAGGGACATACACAAGTATTTGGGTACAGAATAAATTGAACCATTGAAGCCTATGAACAATAATTGACTGAAACGCATTTTCAGTTTTGATGCGTGTTTTCAAATTGAACAATTTTTTATTAAAATATTACTTGGAATAGATAAATCGTACATATCATATACAGGGCCTCCCAAAAATGTTTCAAGTACATGTCCGTTTATTCACGGAAATTGCCGACTGGAAATTTTCAACTGTACTATTCGTTTCAATGAACTAATTTTTAGCATACTATGTAGTACACATAAAAATATGTAGATGATATACAGGTCTGCACAAAAAACACAAACAAAAAGAAAAAAAAGATATGTTTTCGATTATTAATTGTAATTGTAGAAATTGGGTTCCAGATGCGTTATGTGTTTTTAAATTGTTTATTTACACATCACATTTCACATTAATAAACTGTGAAATTATGTTACTGCATTCTGAATATGGTGGAAAGTGTTATAAATCTATGTTGGACGCATGATTTTTCTTTCTTGTTAAATTTAATGTAGATACTATTAAAAGTCTATAACAAAGAATTTTTTTCTAGCAACAAATTGATGTGATTTAGACAATTAGCAGTGGACACGATGTTGAATGTGTCTATCTAGTAGATTTAAAAACCTCTAAATGTGCATTTGTTGGTGATTTTTGTATGCTATTGCTATCGAATAAATCGGGATTTTTTAAACTAAAGTTTTAACATTCTAAAAGTAAAAAGAAGTACATCTAAAAGCATATAAATGTTTATAATAAACTCGTCTCAGAATATGAAAGGAGATGCTTTGCAAAATTGAAAATAATAGAATAAAATAATTCACGTTCACATATATGACCCTTTTTTTAGTCCATTATTTTCAAAAAAATATTTTTTTTTTCCTGTCCTTTAGAGTTACTCAAATTGGCGCAGAGCGTCTGTTTGTACTCTTGACTTAATTTCAAAGACTTAAAATTCCAGTATAAGATAATTTAATGTTTTACTTTCTGTGTTAATTTTAATGTATTGCGTACTTCCAATTTTATACCGATGCAGGGCTGTCTTGCACATGCAAGGTTCACATTTCCATTTTTTTAAACAGTGTATATAAATTTATATGTAAGATTTTGTAATTCTAAAATTCAATTTGCTCATTTTCTTCATTTCAATTTATCGCAGTACATGGCCAATTAAAGATAGCATCTCATTTTCTTTACTTGTCACAAGCTATTATTAAAACTATGTTTTCAGCAATATCGCTCAGATTAATCCTTCTCCCGGAAATCCTAATTATTAAATGATTGTGAAAATGTTGTCACAGTCTCCTGTTTCTTACTATAGGTGCAAATTCCCAAAATATTTTAAGAGCCAGTTGCTCCTAAACCCAAATATTCTAGTCACTACCAGAATAATTCTGATAGCGACTTAGGCTGTGACTCGGGCTTCATTTCTAAGAAAAATTAAGATGAAACAATGCGAAGCAATGGTGAAACAATGAGAAATTTCGTGAAAAGATTGAAGGAAAGCTAATTTTATCAAAGGATCGCAAAAAACGCCAGAACTTTCGGCAAAAAAATGCTGAAAATGCGATTTTTTCCAGGTGATTTTGTTTAGAGGATTCTAAAAAACACTCGATTTTCGCCAGAAGATCGTGAACAAACATGAGATTCTCGACAGAGGATTGCGGCAAAATGCAATTTTCGTCAAATGATAGCGAGAAAAAAACGCAAAATTCGCCAAAGGAAGGCAATTTAGACGTCAAAATCTAGCCGCCAAGTCAAAATATTTAGTTGCCACGTGGCGACCTTCAATTTTCTAACAAGAGGAAACACGGAACCTTCACTAACTTCACACTGGCAACAACTGATAAAATAGTTGTACTGTAAGCTAACTTTCTATCACACAGTTTGTCTTTCCTGCATAGCCACCGATCTAAAGAAACCAATAAATGGCAGAAATACATTAGCTTATAACTCTTCACCAATTGTATTTGGCCTGGTAATTGTATACATTTTCTTCAGGATTATAAAGATTGTGTTTGATCTCATATTTATCAATGTCTATTTGACAAGGAGGACATTTCGAGGGTCGACAAAATAATAATAATAATAATAATAAACCAAGAAAGTAACCAAGAAAGTTCGTGCGGTTTTTGAGAACAGCTACTTTGTTGCGTAGGCGTGGTCATACTGATTCTGATGACGTCATTTCTGTACATTGCCTTTAAATTGCAATCAGTAGAGAGTTGTTTAATGAATCTCACGTTTCGATATCAGTTTTGTAGGAAGTACAATCGTTGACAAAGGAGATTTTGAGGCTATTTTGCTCTACGAGTTCAAATTAGGAAACAAAGCTGCAGAGGCCGCTAGAAGAATATGCTCCGTGTTTGGAGAGACTTCAGTGAGTGAACGGACCGCTCAAAAGTGGTTCAGCAGATTTTCGTCCGAAGACGAGAGCCTCGAAGACAAGCCCCATGTTGGTCATCCATCCATCTTAGACCAAGTCCAGCTGGAAGAGGAAATTCTGATCTAACAAGCCAGGAGCTTGCGCAAAGGTGTGGGGTATATGACGAAACCATCCGATCGCATCTTCATAGCCTTGGGATGTCGTGGAAACTTGATAAGTGGGTTCCTCATATCCTATCCGAGGAAAACATGCTCCAACGATTGAACATCTGCTTGTCATTTCTGTTGCGCCACAACAAAGCCTTTTTCCTGTACCAGATATTGACATGTGACGAGAAATGGATAATGTATGATAACCGAAAGAGAAAACATCATTGGTTGACTTCTGGTTCCGTCTCATGGGTTGCTTAACCGGACATCCATCAAATAAAGATAATGTTGTGTATTTGGTGGAGTAGCGCTGGTATAGTTCACTATGAATTTTTAGAAAGTGGGAAAAAAGTGGGAAATCACAGCCGAAGTCTACTCGTCGCAGTTCAAAAGGATTTCAGCTTCTTTGCTCGAAAAGCAGCCAGCGCTGGTCAACAGCAGAGGAGTTCTTCTCCCCCCACGATAACGCCAGACCTCATACGGCCAAACCGACCAGGGACGAGATAAAAAACTTTGGGCTGGGAAGTTCTGCCTCACCCACATTGCTCCTTGGACATCGCCCCATCGGACTATTACTTGTTTTTGGCCATGGATAATCACCTGCGGGAACAGCAGTTCCAAACCCAAGATGATGTCACAAAAACTATAACCCAGTTTTTGGATTCTAAACCAAAAGATTTTTTCAAAAAGGGTATTTATAGGCTTGTGTCTCGTTGGGAACACGTAACTGAAGCCAATGGTGATTATTTCAAACAATAAAATAAGTGTTTGAGATTTTTGTGGGTCGTTTTTTATGTCTGATGAAAACCGCAAGAACTTTCTTGGTTACCTGATAATAATATTTAGGATCACTCTGTACATTTATGTAGGAACGATCCGTCTATGCAGAATACAAATAAGTGGATACTGTATAACATGTCTAGTGATTTTTGAAAGAATACTTATTTATAAGTATATTCATAGAAATATAGAGTTTTTTTTTTTTTACTTTACATAAATATCGCTATATCTCCATAAATATATGTGCTATTCTTACAAAAAATATTGGACATGTTGTACACAATCCACATATTTGTATTCTGCAGCGAAAGATTATTTCGTGCATTTCAATGTACAGGTTGATCCCAAATAATATCATTTTCCTTTAATTTTTTGTAGGCCTCCTAAGGGTCCTTCTTATCAAACGAACATTGATAAATATGAGGTGATGCATAATTTTTTAAATACTGAAGTTCAAGGGGAAATCCGACAAGTATATTTTTAAATATTCAACAAAATGTCTAAAATTTAAAGTGTCCGGTCATTAATGGTCATATAGTGTACATACATCACAAATATTTCAAATAAATATTTCATAATAAATATAATTGCTGGTTTTTATCTGAGATATTTCAGAATAATTTAGAAGGTTAGATTTGTGATAGTTGCATCATGCCAGTTTTTTATATAACATTATTATTTTGTCATCTTTAATGAGACTTGTGACCACATATAATCCTTTCATGTTCTCATGTAAGCTTCCCAAGTCATTAGAAAATAACCTTTTAATTCCTCTCTAAAAATAAGCTTGAAGCTAATGGAGCATATAAGTTTTCCTCTTGGATACTATACTTAAAATACCCTTTGGGTAGAACATTTGGCAAGCATTCATAAGGTTTTCATTGAAGTCATTTATGCTAAAAATCACTCTTAATTAGACTAATATCATCATTTAATGAGGGCACATATACGGGAGATTATTATACTCTTCTCCGCTTCACTGTTAATTAGTTGTAAAATAAATCTCAATAAATATTTAGAAATTTATAAACTGAGCATAAAACAATAAAGAAAAATAAATATACTATCTGATAAAACGGAATTGATAGGCACACAAGAAAATTTCCGTTTTAGTAAATGTAAATTATTCATTTCACAAGTATCATAATATTTTTCCGTTTAAAACTGGATATCGATATAGACAGGTTCAAATGTTACAGGTTTTGTTGTATTATTATACAGTAAAATGAAACCTATATAAAACGGAATAATGCCTGGAACAGAAAATTTCTTTAACTCGAAGGAAAAGAATAACAAAATGTTATGACTGACGGCATTTCTGTTAAAGTATTTACCTGTCTAAAATGGATTTTTCTCCCCCATTCCTTTCTATTGTGTCTCATCTTATTTTACCGTTTTTTATTAAAATAATTATTTATCCACTTATGTAGCGGTTTAATAATTATAAATTAAGAATTTTGATTCATTAATGAAGGATAAAATGTTTTAAAAGAGATAATAAACGAAACTATCTGTGCCATCTGCGATAACATTTACCTACTTTTTTTTTTTTTTTTTTTTTTTTTTTTTTTTTTTTTTTTTTTAATGATAGTTATTCCATATTTATTATTCCAAAGCATAACAAAATTCAAGCATAACAATTTCATATCTTATTTTCTTCACTTTTACTTACCAATTCCAATTAATATGGTCTTTTTTCATTCATTGCATTTTTTTTTTTTTTTTTTTTTTTACACTTGTATAACCGTGACTGCATGTACACAAACATACAGTTATGACGAATTACAAATTTATATTTAAAATCATTTTAATGTTTAATAATCTAAAATAATTTTAGGTAACATTTGCAACAATCTTTTATTTAATTTTTAATTTAATATTAAATATGGATTAAATAAATCAATAAAAAATTTAGACCATATGAAGAAATCCACAATGTTTTGAAAAGTTTTAAATTCTATAAGGATTTTAATTGAATCGACCATTTCAAAATTCGCATAAAACAAGTTTTTCCAAATATATATTTTGCTTTATGCTACTTTTTTATTAATCGCAAATTATAAAAATTATACGACATTGACAAACTTAAAAGTCTAAACTTTATAATCAATTTTAAAAAGTCAATAAATTTTGCTTGTGAAGAACAGTTTTTTTTCCTTCTATTTTTGAAAAGTGACTTACGCCGTTTTAGAAATGAAAAACTCAATAAAGAGCATTTCGCAACTGCATAGCAAATTTATCTATAAATTACATTTAAAAAATTTAGAGAAAGTTGAAAATGCGAAATCTGCTTTTTTGTTAGCATGTCAAGCATTTTAAATTTCTACATATTAATTATTCAAATTATTTATGTATTTCTATCATGAAAAGAACTTTAACATTGATAAAATACATAAAAGAAGCGCATAAACGGTTTTCAATCATCAAATACTTAATCGAATTCCTTGGTCGCATAATATTGCTGTGAAAAGAAAACCTGAAGAATTTTTAAATCAAAATTGAATAGATTTTCGAAATACTTTTTAGTTAGTGAAAATTACTTAGCTGATTTTAGAATTTATTTTAAGTTAAATATTTAAAAAAATATTTAAAACTCTTAAGGTTTTTTTTTTTTTTTCCAATAACATTGTGGAATTAAACAATATTTTACTTTATTTATTTGATCGTTTTAGTAAAGCCATTTTCCAATAATCTTTAAAGAAGTAAAGATCAAAACAACAAGTCAAAATAATTTTTACTTTTTTTCTTCGGAACTCGTCTTTTAAACCCGTTACAAAATGTTATTTTTCTGGGTAAAAAATATATGGATTATCTATAATATAATCTTGTTATAAAAGGTTTTTGAACTTTCATTTCAAAAGAAATTTATAGAACTTTAAAACCCAATAACTTCATTCATAATCTCCTCATAGAATTTGAAATCAATTTCTGTTGCGAAGCCTTCTATGGAGACTTCTATATTCTTCTATCCAGTGCAAGAAAAACATCAGATCTGAAGATAAGATTTGAAAACAACTGTATGTTTTTATTTTTTTTTTTTATTTTTTTTTTTTTTTTAAATCTACTAAAAGTAAAGAGCACCTAAATGGTCGGATCAATCACGAATTTTGCGAGAAGTTTTCAAATCATATGCTAAATAAATATATAAAAGGTGAAGTCCTTAAAATCTTGAGATTTAAAAAAAATTAAAGGATTTATAAACTTTTTGTTATGCTAAATTCTTTGTCACCAGTAACTGTAAACAGATACTGATCAAAGTTTTTTGGGGGACCCAAAGTTCAGAACCTTTTTGTTACTTGCTAAAAATCTGTGTATTTCGAAGGAGGAGCAGATGTATAATAACATATTACGATAGATTGTCAAATTAACCAAAATCTTTTGAGAAAATAACTACAGAAACCTGTGTTTTAAACAAACTTTTTCTAAATTTTGTTTATACATTTAGGGAATCCATTCAGCAGTCGGTTAAAATGTAAGGCCTAAAGGATCTCTTCGTTAACTGGTCCCTAGAAAGAAAACACAGAGCTCCACTTAAAATCGCGCTTGTCAAGAAATGTGCCCCCCCCCCCCCCCAAAAAAAAAGAGTCCAATTGCAATATAATTAAGTGACTTTTTTTAAAAATGAGAAAAGCGATATGAAAAGCAATACATTTTAACCAAAATATTTGGTTTATATATGGCTCCATAACATTAATTTTCCCTCAATAAATTGACAATACATATTTATATTTGCATGTTGTTATTTATGTATGCAGTTACTTAAAATAGGCTTATTTTACTTTTCTTTTCCGAAAACATGAAAAGAACAACGTACCGAAACACAATAAAATGAAAGGATGTTGCTCCTAATCTGAAGTTATTTCTTTAAAAACTTTCAATATTATACTTTAATAGTACCTCATCATAAAACGTAATTTTTTGTTTTCCTATAATGCTAGCTCTGAATAGCAAAGGAAAATTTAACGAATATTGTTTCTATTATTTTTATGCATGTATTAGCTATATTATTATACTAACAGTATTATCCGGCGTTGCTCGTATTTCTTGAAATACAGAGAGAAACAGAAATATATATACATTCCTATCTGAGGTTTCGAGTTTTAGTGAAGCATTGTTCGATGAGTACTAAACAGGAGATGCAATAAGGTAAAGAAAGAATGAAGAGTGAAAACCATTTTTCTTTCTTTTTAAATTTCAACCCTTGCATTGTAGTTTTCCTTTGCCCAAGTCAGGATTCGATACAGCACATTTTATTTAGTGGCTAGTACAGAGGTCTGCACAGGCCCGGGCCGGGCCGGCGGAATCGTTTCGAATTTGCTAACGGGCCGGCAGAATTAGAATGTTTTTTTCAATGGGCCGGCAAAAAAAATTGAACGGGCCGTACGGGCCGATATAAAAATGTTTGGGCCTATCGGTCCGTTTTGAAGATTTAAACATAAACGATAAAATATAAACCTATTTTCATCGAAAATGGTTTTAACGAGAATAAATATAAATGTGCGTCACGAGCCATACTAGTTTGACCGCATCAATATAAACTAGTCGTTGGGGGCCACCGTAATACTTACCCATCATGGATATGTATATGAAAATAAAACATATGAAAACTATTTATACAATGCATTGCAATTCATAAACAAAATTTAATAATTGTTAATATACATAGTAATGCTATATTAAAGAACTGTTGATGTACAAATTCCAACAAATTACATAAAACGCCAAACTACGCAAGTAGTACCGAACTGCGTAAAAGAAACATCCTTATAACTCCAAAAATAATAATTCTATTAACTAACAATTAATTGCGTCGAATTAAGCGTCTCATTTCCAATTAAAATATACCTCTGAATTGAAATTTGAATGAAATACAGGGTCATGAAAAATCGAAGTATGTGGAAAACAGGATTACAAATATCTCGGCAACTAATAATCCGATCGACTTCGTTCTATATGCAAAATGTGTGTTATTTTATTGCCTTTTACGTCCATTCCTTAGAACAAAAAAATTCAAAAATTTTTATATACCTTTCATCAGAACGAATTTTTCGAGTGTCCGAAAAAAAGTTCCGGATAATCGAGGTTGCTGATATTAAATAGGCCTCGTCCCATTCTTACATACTAACTACATACAAAATTTCAAGTCTCTATCTCAATTTGTTCGGGAGATAAAGCGTTTACAGACAGACTGACAGACAGACAGACGGCAAAATTTTTTTTCTAAAAATGTTTTTCGGAATCTCCACTATCTAAAACGTGTAAATCCGTCAAAATTTTTTTTTCGATTCTCAAAACGATTGCAAGACTTACCCTATACTACGTATGATGGGTAAGTAAAATGTAACTTGTGCAGTGTAGAGATCGGCATCGGACATTTACATTGTGTGTAACCCGTTTTAATATTTTTTAAACTGACTCGTGCAGGGCCAAGATCAAACTTGGAGATCAAGGCATTATTTTTCTACATATAGACTTGCAGGACCGAAAGAAGACTTAATTGTTCTCAAGATCTGTAGGGCAGACAACATAATTTGTAAAATTATGAACAGCGATAAAGAATTTATGTTAGCTTAATCTTTGGATATATACTTCTTGATGGTTTTTAAATTAATTTTTCAATAACGCGAAAGTTTGACACATTAATTTTTAATTGTAAAAATATAAAAGTGATAAACCTGACTATTGAAGGGATTTGGAATCGAATAGCGTTTTTCATTTTTGGTAAATAAAATACTTGTATAACCTTGTTGAGATACAATAGTTTCTCAAATGGTTGCAGGTTTTTTTCCCATCCCATGCTATCGCTTCCGGAAATTCTATTCAAAACGCTAACTATGACAATATTTTATTTGCTTGCAGTGTTCTTAAATTGCTTGTTTCAAAAAATGGATAACGCCATTCGATTATATCGTTTCTGAATAAAGACACCTGCTAATCTTATGCATTTGAGAAAAAAATGAATTTAAAAATGTATCAGAAAGGAGCTTCTTTGAATTAACGTATGAATTTGGATTTAAAATCTTTAATAAAATGATATAGAAATATTTTTATAAATCTTCCTTTATTAAACAGCTTCAAAAGTTACGATGTTTTTAAATTTCTTTTTTTTTTCTTTTATTCTAAGCCATATTAATTTTTTAATGAATGTTTATTTGAATGTTGAAAGCCTAAGAATCTTAGTAATCATTAATGTTACTAATGTGTATTTCCGGTAAAATCTATATATTTAAAACACCTGGCTGTTTTTTTAGTCATAAGCCCTGAGCTTTCTACTGGCCCGATTTTGATAATTATTTTTTTAAATGAAAGCTGTTTATGTGTAGATTTGCCCATTCTCGCTAATTTTTAATTTATTTCAATTTTTATATTTTATTTTTAATTTTAAAAGCTTTTTCATGATATTTCTTCAAAACAGTGGCAACAGGTTAAGCTTTTCTTAAAATTTATTTTGTTTCATTATTTTCCACCAATCAGGAGCTGGATCTCATCGGTGAATGTATAATCGCATTTCAAACAAACAAACAAAAAAAAAAAAAAAAAAAAAAAAAAAAAAGGTTTTTGTTAAATTTAATCATAATAAAATGATTGCACATAGTTATTTCTTGCAATACACAGATTATTTACTGAGTAATATTATTAAGTATTATGTAAGTAAAATAACTGAAGATAAACTTTAATAAAATATAATATCTAAAGTAAAATTTTGTCGATGGAGAAAATGTCGTCATACAGAAACCAGATAAATTTATTCCATGAATATAATATGTGGGTGATTTTACGATAAGAGGTTTAAAAACATAGAGAATTCGGCGAAAAAGAAAAGTTTGAGTTTTATCAAAAACCTTTAAATTATGATTTTTGTCCCGTTTTTTACTTTTTCATATAAGGGCAAGCCACTTTATACATATTTTATAACTTTTTCTGGTCAATGACTCGCTTCCCTGGCAGTTATCTTGCCAGGGGAAATACGGCAGGGGAGAGACATTTTCATGTAAATTCAAATTTTTTAATTGACTGAATTAGTGTTTGGGTTAATTGTGTATTTCACTTTAATTATTCCCGCATTGTTTCATTAGGGCAGTAAATGCAATTGAATTAAATGAATATTATAAGTTTTATGACTTACCAGGGGAGATACACGATCACCGTGAGAAACCACTACACCGCACGGTCAACCCAACAACTAAAAATGGCGACGCTTAAATGGCTTGCGTGTTAAGTATTGCTAACTTCAAGCCAATAGATGTCCTTAAGCGCTACTTCCGATATAGCCATCCTTGAATTTATATTTGTTTCAGCGAAACGAAATTTGACAGGGTAGATACACAAAAAAAGCGGGACAAAAGTTAATTTTAAAAAATATTTGAAATTAACAAAATTATTTTATTTTTTATTTTATAATACTTAAGTATAATTACTTAAATTCCAATTAAACATACTTTAGCTTAGCATCTGACGGAAAAAATATATGTATTGTTTGAAAGTTAAATTGAAACCGGCAAGGGGACATGCCAGGGGAGAGACTTTTTTAGACTTTGTAAGAAATTTCAGAAAAATGTGCTTTAATTAGGCATTCAATTGTGATGTTACTTAATAAAGTATATTAAGATGATGCGATTCATTGCAAAAAATGACAACATATAGAATAAAAAATCTGTTTTAAACGGATTGCCGTACAAATTACCTCTTATCGTAGAATCACTCATATATTGTTATAGCTGTGTCAGTGATGATGTCATATTCACTGACTTTAATTCCTGCATCTAAATAAAGTGAACTTCTATTAATTTAAAGGTCCGTGGTGTGCACAAAGGAAAATGTTTCTGTAAACTGCGCCATTTCTATTTAGTTATAGGGAATATTTTATGAAACTAAAGAATTCTTAAATAACTGCATAAATCACGCTTTTATTTAAGAAAAGATGAGTATTTCTGAAGGTGTAAATGATATCATATTAGAAAAAAAAGAATAAAACCTGAGATATGCCGGTATTACTATATTTCTATCTTGCATAATATCAAGAAATAATTAAAATCATTTCATTGTATTGAGTTATTGCTTTAAAAAAATCTGCATTTCAGCAACAAATACAAAAATTTTATTCTTTTTAATAACAGAGATATCGTTTTTTTTTTTTTTTTTTTCGTTGCCATAACAATAAAATTAATTTTTACAAGTTCATGGAGGATACAAACCAATGAATAAATTAAATTTATTGCAAGTGCTGTAAATGTGTAGTGGGTTGGTTAGGCAGTTTAGTAAATCACTGTTTCTATTATAATTAAAATGTTTTATTGATATTATAATTATTGTACAGTTATCAAGCGATATTTAAACGGAGAAAAAATAAACTCTGCAGATGTTTTTGAGTTCGTCTTCTGAGATATTATATTAACTTCCTAAATAATTTGGCATTCAAATTATATTTAAAGTTTAGAAACCGCATTAAAAAAAGATTTGTAGCTGAAGTTAAGTCCAACATAATAATTTATGAGTTGTTTTCCTTATTTTTTGTTATTTTCTGAAGTTTACGTATCTTCTTCTGAAGTTTCTGAATTTCTTTCTGAAGTTTTCTGAAGTTTATGTATCTTCATCATAAAAGCTATGTTATCCCTATTTTAAGAGGTGGCAATTGTTTATTTAGCTCAGTATTTTACTGTCTATATAAGATTGATATATATCATACCTAATATATATTCTTTTCCGTCGAGTTTCGACGGGTGCATCTAGTATACTGTAAAATCATTCCACAGATATGTATGCAGTACTCTTTAAAAAAAATCTTAATTTTATGATAAAAATCTGAATTTTTTAGAAATCGTAGAAATTGTAACAGGCCAAAACGGGCCGGGCCTGGAAATTCCGGCCCGTGCAGACCTCTAATCTATTTAAGTTATGAATAAGATTTTTTAAAAAAGTCCAGAAATACACGGAGTTGTCCCTTTTTTTTTTTTTTTTTAACCGACTTCAAGGAGAAGGTTATGAATTCGATCTCTATGTATTTCTTGTTCACTCATAACTTCCGTAAATATGAACCGATTTTGATAATTCTTTTTTTGCTTGGAAGTGTAAGATGCTCACATGGTCCCATTTCTGCTTCATCAAATCCTTGCAATTAGAACCTTTTAAAAATAAAAAAAATTATAATTCCAATTCTCGTATCTAGAATCTCGGTCTCATCGTATCTAGATTTTTGTTCATATAAATTTTAACTCAGTGTGAACAAAAAATAACAAATGTCAACTCAATTAACTCATTTATATATATTTATTTTATTTAAATTACACAATTGAATAATTCAACTCTGTAATTTACAGCTAGTATTTCTTCAACATTTCTGGAGAAAATATTATGTGCCTTTTTTTTTTCATGTATTCTATAGTAAGGTATTTAAAATATTTATGTAAATATGTTTTGTGAATTATATTATCATATTTTGAATGAAATGAAATAAAAAGTACTGTAAAAATGAATATTTAGTGTAAATAACTGCAAATTGATATTTCTTTATTGAATTATATAATATACACACAATACTTTAATTAGATGCTAGAAAATTTCATTTTAACCAATATTTCTTAAATTAAGAATACTTACAGATTTTAAAATAATCATTATTTGGTCAATGACACCTTATGTGTAGAGAACCATTTATTTTAAAACAACAAATTTTACCTCTCTAATTTTACAGTATAATGTTCCATATATAGAGAAACTGTTATATCTATGCATAATCAAACCATTATACAGAAAGCGTAGAAAGTATATGAACTAAATTTACTTTTGATTTTTGAAATAATCTTTTTCTTTATATAATTGCAAGCTTATGTAAATCAGCTACTTTTTTAAACTGAAGATTGGGGTACCATTACTTCACCTAATGTGTGATTGATGAAATATTTAAAATGATACATAAAGAGAAAAACCTACTGTCCCATTCCACCCCACTCGCCCCTATATGTGAAGTAAATTATCATATATATATGCATTGCATTTATAGTTATTTTATAACTATACATTATAGTCCTGAATTATTTTCTTATCTTTTTCAGTGTAAAATTTTTTCAATTGTCTAAAGTTTTTTTTTTGGGGGGGGGAGGGGGGCTGGGGGGCAGATTCCTACAAAATTAGTACAAATGAGGTTTTGAATATACTTTTACATTAATTTAGATGTTAGAAAATTTTATTTTAACCATTATTTTTTGAATAAGGAATGCTTACAGATTCTAAAATGATCATTATTTGGTTAATGACACCTTATGTGTAAAAAACCATTTATTTTAAAACAACAAATTTTACCTTTCCAATTTTTATTTTATTTAAAGCACACAGATGGAGCAATGTTTTTACCAAGTTTCAGAAAAATTCATGATGATTCATTTTTTTATGAGCCATTACAATCTGCCCTTTTTTGGGGTGAAATTTTCACTTTGCACACAATAAAAAGTAAAGAAATAAAAATGTATTATTGTTTTGATGTGCAATATGCATTCTTTGTACAAATAGCTTCAAATTGGTACCAGATATATAAACTTTGAGCCATTAGTTGTCAAGTTATGGCCATATTTAGACAGTGATACAATTCCAAGATGGCCGCCATTTTGTAAAAATGGCCATATCTCGGCCAATATTGTGAAAATTACTTTTAAATTTCAGATTTGAGGGTTTCAGTACTATGTCTGTCTATGATAAAAATTAAAAAAAAATCTGTGACTATGATGCAACAAGTTTTCCTTAAATTGGTTGATTTCACGTGGAATGACCCTGGTCTGTTTGATCAATAGTCAAAATACCTTTCCTTTATTTATTTGTTTTTTGCGCACAACAGTCAAAATAAGATAAAATTGTAATTATTATTATTATTATTATTATTTTGAGTCAGCGATACCCAAAATAACAATAAAATAGTGAAACTTTGTTATATTTCATTTTTGCAGGTATGCAGAGCCCGAAACAAAACTAAAATTGTAAAGTTTGTTCAAAATATTTAATTATTTTTTCATTAGAATTTTCTGAATCTGAAATATCTCCAAAATAAAATTTTTATCTCTGTTTTTTCTCCTTTCTATAGAAAATTTTTGAGTTTGGAGGTAAATAACAGCTAAAATAACAACTAAATTGTAACGATTTTGCTTTTTCTTCTAGTACTGTAAATCCAAAATAGTAAAATTTCCATTTTGTGTTTCTTTAGACTTTGATAGTTGGAACTTTTCAGGTTTGCAAGCTCAAAATGCAAAATTAAAAAGTTTTTTTTTTCTTTTTTAACCTTAAAAAAATAATTAAAGCCAAAATAGTGAGATTTTAGCTTTGTTTTTCTTACATTCCATCATTGTTTTAACCAACACACAACACTGGTATTCCATCCCCAGAGCTTGTGTTGCCAGCCCAGAGTCTAAGTCGTTAAAACATCCTGGAGTCGGCCATTTTTCCTTCCAACTCTCCAGCCCTGCGTCTAAGTGAGTAATGTGACAAACACTACTTTCAACAACACTGAATACAGTGTTAGATAACTGTTTTGCATTTAACTAAACGTAGGAAAAAATTAAACAAATATAAAAACATTTTTCAGAAACTTTAATGCCATTTAAAAAGTTACATAAAAATATGACTAGCATAAAATACTTCAAAACTTTTACATTCATAACATGAACATTTCTCAAATCTTACATGAAAATAGTTTTATTTTTTAAAATTTAATTTACTGTTTAGAATCATTATAAAATCAGTTTTACAATATATATGTTGTGACTATTTTAGCACTCATTTTATGTGTTAGACAAAGGTTTGACTAGAAATGCAGGTAAGCCAGAATAAAAAAATCAATTACATTGCACAATTGATATCTAACAATTTTAAAATCATCATCTTTACATGCATGAAAAATTCAGATATTTTTATACCTAACAGCTTCATTACTGTTTTCTAATAAATGTGACACACTTCTGATTACAGTCAATTGCTATCTAATTCCCACATCTTTTCATGTGCTGCAAGATGAATCAAAAGAACAATTTTTTAATTTTTTTCTTGATAGATGCTTTACTCTGCATGGTATAAAAAAATTTCAATTCATGTAAACTCAAGCATAAATATCCCAAATTTTCATGCATGAATGGATGAAAAGGAATTTGTAATTGTACATGAAAGTAGTTAACTAGAAAAACGAAAAGTACAACACAATTTTGTTGTTACATCAATGGTTTTAAATCACATCAAATGTACATACGCTATAATCCTGGTAACTAAACTATTATTTTCTTTTCCTGTGAACAATCCTAGTAAATCACCAAATTTAATGATTTCAATAAAACGCATTTTATTTTCAGTATAAAGAATTACTAAATTAAAACTAGCAAAAAAAAAAAAGTTAAAATTTTGATTTTTTCTAAATAATTAAATTTATTTTTCTTACAAAAATTTCACTGTGAAGTTCTATGAATGCTTTTTTACAAGAATTTTGTAATTTTTTTATAAAAAATGTGCTCAAATATAACTTTGATATTCTTTACAGGGAACTTAATTACAGCATAATCAACTAAATAATATTTTTAGGAAATAATCAAATACTTTAAATATTTTATAAAATGTATTTATGTTACATGAAAGGAAATTAGCACGACTGAAATTTGTTTTATTCTTGGGGATGAAGTGATGTGAAATAAATTATTTTTCACTGATAAACTTATTTTTACATCATGCGGGAAAAACAATGCCCTAAAATTAACAATGATTAAATTTTGAAGCAGTAAACTCTTATAAAATGCATATCAATATGTTTGAAAAAATACTATTGTATCCCAAGTATAATTTGTGCAAAAACATTGTAATTTAGGGGTTACAAGAAGATGTTCAGTTATTCTTCATATGTAATAAATAAATATTATTGCATAAATATGTTTATGCAATAACTTTTGACATTGATTTTTCCAGATTAAAATGAATTATACAGAGAAATATATTTCATTTTAATTGTCAGATAACTGAGGTAGACCTGAATGCAGAATGATGCTTTACGAAAATATGCTGAAGCTGTCCGATTAGTATTTGTTGAGACTGAATCGAAATAAAAAAAATCCCAGGCTACAGACACAGGTAAATTTTGTAAAGTTAAGTACAAAGTGTATTCCATAAAAACTGAGAGTTACTGTTTTGCATGACAATGGTAATACTGTAAAATTAAATTAAAACTTGATTTTAGTTTGAAAATTTTCAAAATGTCAATTTTATGATGGTTTGAAAATTTTTAACCCTCCCCAATTCTACCAACTTATTTGCAATCCTTGCTGAGATATTAGCAGCCATTTTGATATTTTTGATGAGTTTGAAGATGATCTGTGCATAATTGTGACTTCTGTCATGCAGACAAAATTTAATATATATAACTTTTAAGGTTGGGATATTTTGGACTACTGGGATCATAAATGATAGGATCACGAAGAACAACACTCTGTGGTTCACAATAACAAAAAATTTTAACAGTAAATACTTTAGATCATATACTAATGGTTTATTTTTTAAAATGTGCAAAAAATTATAGATTAGTACATTACATTGTATACCATGTCAAATGTAGTTTGTTGAAATGGAACTTCTGTGTATGTAAATTCAAAAACAAATCAGATAAAAAAGAATGACAAATGCAATTCAGCAGAAGTTTGAAGTTGATGCATAATGCCTATCTTCAAAACAAAGTTTTTGTAAACAAAACTTTCCTTTCAGAATGACACGGTCAGCGATCAGAGCATTCTGCTGGCAGAAGAACTTGTGCAGATCATTTGTTGTGTGTGTATGTTTTCCACAAACAAATGTTGGATGTATTATCTGAAGCATCAGTTGCTTAAATTTAAAGTCATTATCAACAATACAAAAACTTACAGAACCAAAGTTGAGGAAGTATTTAATTTTGATAACCCAGTACTTATAACAAATATTAATCAAACTGATTAAACAGACATTCAAAATCAGATTTTCTCCTTCACAGTTAAAAACACCTTCAAAAAGTTTTAAAAGTAAATGACATGAAATTAAATGTCAAAGAATTTTCGGCTATCACTCACAAATAGTTATTCAAGAAATAATAAAAAGATTCATGCATCATAACTGGAGAATACATATTCCATAGAACTTCACAATTTGTCTTTTACACTTCTTATCAAGATTTAAGAAGATAGATCAATACTTTAATTTATTCTTCTTTAACAACTCAGTTGGCTATGTCGTGCTTTCCATATCTGTACAAAACTCTTGAGAAAAAATTTTATTTTATTTTTTTGTTGAAACAAAATTTTATTTAAGATTCACTTTGATATTAATCCTTTTGTTCTCAAATGAAATAATTCTATGGAGCATGTATCCACTAGTAAATACACAGAGTGTAAATGGATTTAAAGACAATCAACAGTATGATGATTGCTCATTTACAAACATGAAAAATCAATATCTTACAATGGAATAAATAAAAATGAAGTACAGTAGAACCCAGCTAATTCGGGCCCCATTAATCCAGATCGGTTTGGTCAATTTTTTTTTTTCAAGTTTGAGAAGCGATTGGCTAATTTCCATAACATTAACTTGTTTCATCATCGTATTCTGAATAAAAAAAAAACTTTTTCTGAAAGCTTTTCGGAAGAATACCTTAAGCTTTCTTATTTAAACTCTTTGATGTTATCTTACAAAGAAACCAGAATGTATTACTAAGTTTGGCAATTCCAATTTTCCCATTTTTCAATTTAAACCACTTAGAAATGTCATAAAATCACATCACAATAAATTTTTACTTAGAGCATTGCAAGAAAGCAAAATAAAATAGTCCCCATAAGACCCATTGTCTGATAAGGATCACTTTCCGATCTTTGTCAGCCCATAGATCAGTTTTCTTGTTATTGTGACAAAATGCTTCTACAATATGACTTGCAGAAAATTATTTATATGTACTTATGCTCAAGCGGATGCATGATCGTACGGCTCGCTAAAGGCATAGAAAACTCGCACAGCAGAAAATTATAAGCTTTTTTATTACAAAGTAAATATTTTTTCTGTCTGTAAATATTTAGTTTATATAGTTTAACATAAAGGTTATTTTCTGTAAGCATGTTTTATTTTATTTCATTTTTTTTTTTTTTTTTGTTCTTATTCTCAGGATAATCCGGATTGGGTCTGGTCTCATTTAATCTGAATTATTGGGGTTTTACAGTAGAATCTTTTTTGATAATTTAAGCAACTGAAATGCAGAATCGCATTAACGTATTGAAAATAATTAAGAAATTAGCAGTAGACAGATTGCTTAGTTTTGTAAATGTTTCACAAAGAAATGTTTTTAAACATACAAAGTTTAATATTGAGCCCAAATGGTAATCCCTAATAGAATAGTGTTAAGCTCATAATGCATTTAATTAAAAAATTTTGATAAGAATTCAGTAAATTACAAACTTTGACACAAAACACTCACATTTAGAGCTAATTACGGGGAAAGAATCACTAACATGTTACATAAAATTTTAAATAAGTAACACAAGAAATATAATTCTATGAATTGAATGACAACAATATTAAAATGTCTTTTATAAAATTTAAATTATTTTTAAATTCATAAAAAAATAAAAATCAGTCAGAATACACTTTATAATATATATATATATATATATATTAAAACTTCATTTTTACAAATATAATTAAAAAAATTAAAATACATAACTGCAAAATGAGAAAGAATAACACTGCACAGCTGAGCCTCTTAAATCTATAATTGTTAGGAACACTAAATATATATTTAATATTAACAGATCAAAAAGAACAGGTTATAATAGTATATATAATTATGGAATATAAGCAATGTGAATATCAAATTCTCCTGTCTTATAATGTATCTTTTTTAAAAAATCCAATAAAAACTGACAACAGAGATAAATTCCAAATGCAATAAAAACTGTATTATGAAGGTGTAAAAATCATATCCTCAGCATGATCCTAGAAATGGCAACATTGTTTCTGTTTTTGCTAGTTGCATTTTTTGAACAATTTTTTTTAATTAAAAATGTAGCAAATACGACAAAATAATAATAATAATAATAATTTGGTAAATTAAAAATAAAAAACAAACTTTTTTTTCTTAGTTCCATTGATCTAGTTTTGAATATTATAAACAGTAAAGCATTAATGAAAGTCTCCAGGAAAGTTCATCAACCATTAGTTAGTATATTGTAAATGAGGAGCCTTGCTATCAGATCTGCATCTAATTGTTTTTTAATGTCACTTTCAACAATATTTAATATCTTAAAAGTTAAACTAAACCTGCGGCAGTTACAACCCATTAAGGATCAGGGCAAAGCTGTAGTAAAGCATCCTATGATGAATGGGAGAAGTATCCACAAGATTAAAGGCGAGGTTACATCAATCAAGGTCATATGCCACCTAACAGGCAGTTTTCTGGTTACATACAACTGTGATTTTATTATTACTCTTGGATGCCAATATAATACTTGGGTTTAGTATTAAATAATAAAATATATTCTAAATATAAATCATGTAACATGCATTATTTGTAATAAAATAAAGAGAAGAACAAGCAATCATTAACAATCTTCAAATATACAGCCTAATCTTGTTAACACGAAGATACTTAACACAAACTGTTTTCGTTTGTTTTGTCAAGTTGTATAGGCATTTACTGTAAATACCATCCTTTAAATTCTAACACGATTAATGGGAATATTGTTTATTTTGAACCAAAGGGGATCAGCCATTGAAATATTTCCAACCTATAGAACGGATGATGCTATTTTTTAAAACTTTTTAATGCAAGTGTACTGAGTTCTATTTTTTTTTACTCCAAATTTTTCATAGAATGTTAGTCTCAGAAGGGAAATGCCTTCAGTTTTGATAGTTACAGACTAGCGATCGTAAAATTGTCAGATCATTGTTCTTTCGGCCTACTCAAAAGATAATTTTCTATTGTAAGAAATGCTTTGAGGGATAATATATATATATATATATATATATATATATATATATATATATATATAAATAACGTTAACTGAAATTTTTGACAAGATTTTTTCATACATTAATTAAATTGTGAAATTGCTGTGGTGGTGATGACTTGGATTTTAATCAGAAAAAAATAAATCAAGTTGGCTGTCTGGACTTTGATAGATGTTTTCAGATGTAACTTAAATACCACCCAATTTTCTTTGAAGAGACTTTCTCCAAGAGATATCTCATGTGTAGGTCTATATTTGGATCGACCTTACGAAACAAAATCAACACTCTTAACACAGCAGGAAGATGTGTACATAAATTTATTCTTCTTACATGGAATATATAATACTTTTAAAGTACGAGTACCCTGAAATACTTTTAGTACAAAGGAAAATTTCCTATGAATGTTTGTGTTACCAAAATTGGACTTTTATTGAAAAGTGCCTATATGGTATAAACAAATTATATAATCTTCAAAAGATAAAATTCATTATCTAGATATTATTTTGTTAGCAAAATTTCTGAATTGGGTGTGTCAGTTTGACAAACCAAAATTTAAAATTATACTTGCAGAATAATGTGAGAAAATAACAGAATGCTAAATAAAGCATTTTTTGGGGTACAAGGTGAGTATTTCCTTATTATAACGGCTTTAATATTTTTTTAAAAATAGCATTAATGAAATTTGCACTTAAGAAAATTCAAAAATTTTACAAACAATGAAAATAACTTCACTAAAATGAAAACATTCTTTAATTTATATTAAATGAAATAACACAATATCCACTTTATATTAAGAGGCTCAGTGGCATAAAATATTATAAAATACATAATAGTAAATTGACAAGGAATACAATACATATTACCAAATACTTCCAAAAGTTAAACATTTACACATACTTTATTAGAAGAAAAAAAGATAACTTCTATTTTCGGAAAAAAAAAAAAAAAAAAAAAAACATATATTGGTCCATAGCTACAAGAAACATTGAAATTCATGTTTGGGATAACAATGAAAATTTAAAGCTTACTGGTAAATAGATGTTACAACACTGCCAAAAAAACATCATTACGAATAAGGCAAGAAACTTTAATAAAACATAAGCAGTGAACAATATATATTTTGTTCATCCAACAATGACTGATAAAAGAATATTAAAATATTGAAGGAAACTGTAATTATAATAAAATTCATTCTAAATAAATCTCCTCATTCCTTGACTAGAAGGAAAAAAAAAAAAAAAAAAAAAAAGTAACCAAATCACAGCTACTAATAAAGCTTTCATAGCCCAAATATAAACACATGAAAACACTAGAGGTTTGCACGGGCTGAAATTTTCATGCCCAGGCCTGCCCCGATCCATAGAAAAAAAAAGAAAAAAAAATCGGCCCAGCCCGAAATAAAAAAAATATTGGCAAGATCTGGCCCATTAAAAAAGTTGTGATCTAGTTGTATCTCTCAAAGTTCTCATGTATTATTGTATTCACATAGCATGGGTCAACAGTTTAAAAGAAGATTCCGTCATAGGCAGGTTTTTCTTTCATGCATTTAATTCTATTTTTAAAAGCCTAAAAATCTACGATTCTTCAAAAAGAATAAATTTTAATATTTAATTGTAGAATAATTGTAATTTTAAAGTATGTGCCTCTTTTTGCAAAATTTTTTGGACCAAGCTAAATTTTACTGATTTTTAAACAGCCTTGGCCACTTCGAGAAAATTATTTTCATACGGCATGATTCAACTGGGACTGAATATTTTGGCATGTGAAGACAAGAAAGAATAAAATGAGCCCTGGCTTTGTACAGAAAAAATAAGTTTTGCCCTGCCGGCCTAATCCTTCAGGGAAAATGTAAAGCCTGAGCCTGGCCTGGCTCAAATGCCATAATGAAATCGGTCTGTGCAGATCTCTAGAAAATAGTTCAAATCCTGAAAAGTTAAGCATTGATACATATCTGGTTTATCAATCTTAAATTTTCATCGTTTAATAAAATATTTTTTTCTCAATCAAAAACACATAGATAATTAATATCTGAATGAAAAACTTTCATTTGTTTTAAATTATTCTAAATACAGCTCTTGAGAAAGAAGTGTAATTGATACTTATTCCATCAAAGTACCAATAACTACATTATCAATAACATACGTAAATTTTGTGCTTTCACTCAGAACTGATATGTAAACATGTAAGCACAGGCATGATATAAAACAGATTATTATATATTTTCCAGGAGAGATTAGAGAGAGATAAAGGAGAGATTATTATATCTCTCCTTTATATATTCTCCAGTTTAGCTACTTACAACAAAAAATTATGTAACTATTGGGGAAAATAGTAAATTCCATGAACAAATGAGCGATTTAGGAATTCAAGACAGAATGCAATCAATATTTAAAAGAAATTATTTTTTATTATTTCATTTTAAATTATAATAAGATAAAGGAGAAGGAAATTCAGCAAACATCCAACTAAAGTGAATGATTTGGCACCCATGGCATAAGTTCGTTTAACTAAAATAAAATTCTATTCAGTTTATAAAAGGCATATTATTTTAATTAAAAGCAATCATTGATAATTTTGGCCATAATATAAACAAAATTTTCTATTTAGAAATTTATATAAATGCATTTTACTCATAAAATCTTCCACTATGATATGAAAAATTCTATTTGGAATATCCAAACATTCCCAGATTCTCAATGATATAAAAACTAGTTGAAGGAAAAACATTAGAAAATGATTTATTTGATTTAGATTATTATTTGCATTAAAGTGAATATCTTGACATTGCAAAAGTGAAAAATGAAATGATAGACTCATACCTATAACCAATATATGTAATTGTATATCCAGATAACAATAATGCTTGACTCAATAGATCACATAAAAGAAAAAATAAATAAATAAATACAGAACTAATCTTGCATACAATTGTTTCAAGGAGTTCAAGATATGTGCTGAAGAGAGGGCAAGGGGAATAACATACATTAAAGTACTGTAAGGCAATGCTTCAGAACCTCTTCTACATCAGCATATTTAAATGTATGGATAAACTTTTGCAACACACTTATAATAAAAAAGATAAACTTAAATTGGAAGTTTTATTAAGATATTACAAGAAAGCTCATCAGAATGGCTGGTTTGCATTTTTAAAAGAATGATACAGCATTGCATTATGAAAAGAATTATGAAGTAATCCATTTTATCTTATTTCACTAATAGGTTCAGGTGGGGTAAAATAGTTTTTTTTAGTACATTTTTCATTAAAACTTTGCAAAAAAATTATTAACTGAATTACTAAAAGCCATTTTCTTGCAATGGGAATCTCTGCTTGACATAAATTGGCAATTTTAAAGGAAGTTTTAATGAAATTTTGGGAGTTTGTTGAGATCCCTATATTGGCAATGAGCTAAGACAAAATGGCTTGAACGGCCACAGAGAAGTTGTTGGCGGGCCGGTTATGGTATGCAAGATCTATATGTAACCCCAATATCCTTTAATTGTTCAGATCAGTTTATATAATTGCAAACACTCAAATAAAACTCCAAGATATTCAACTTTATGATCTAAATTTCATCACAAAATAAATCCAAAAATGCAATGTTGTACATTATAGTAATAATGTTTTTGTTAAATCCTAAAATCTGTTTCTAAATCATGTTTAAGTTTTAATAATGATCAGTAGCGTAGCTATGTTTTTTGGCACCCAAGGCCAGCAAGAAATTTTGCGCCCCCACCCCAATATAGATTTATAACAATTTCTCTCAATTTGGCACCCCTAGGCCTCGGCGCCCGGGGCGGACGCCCCCCTTGCCCCCCCCCCCCCCCCTTAGCTACGCCACTGATAATGATTGTTCCTGCTAATGCATACACATAAAGATTGTAACAAACATTTATATAAACATAAAAAAAATACAATGTTATGACAACATGCCTCATCACAAAATAAATCCTATAAAAGAAATGTTGTACATTAAAGTAATGATACTTTTGTGGATTACTAAAATTTTGATAGAGCTTGTATGACTTTCCTTGTCACATCTAGATACAATAATGACATGCACCACACCACAATACACAGAATGAGGAATACTAATGTAAAAATTAGAAATTATGTATGCTTCTTTCCATTTGTTTCTTACTTTTTTTCTTTTTGTATTTATGGTCTCTTTAATGAATCCTTGAAACAATTGCATTCTAGATTAATTTTTTTTCTATTGCATATTTGATATTCATAGTAAAAGAGCTTTATAAATTTTTTCATCTACAATAATTTTCAAGGTAATTATTGAGCATAAAAATACCATTGTAACTTTTATAGAAGTTAAATAAATTTGGCGAATACATTGTGAAATTACACAAAAATATATTTCTTAATGATTCCAAAAATATATTCTAAAAGGCATAGTAAAGAGATATGCGTTTATCTTTGCATTTTGATATGACTATGTGCTTTAATAGAATAAACAGCCAATAAAAATTTACCACTCCAGTATATGATATGAAAAGTTCTATTATAAGTATCTATATAGATTTAGAGTGATATGAATCTTAATGGAAATAAAATCATTAAAAAATATAAATAAATGCAAAAGTTTAGAAAATTGAAAGATATTTCTTTGAATTTTTTCAGTAGGCCAATAGGAAAGTAGGAATAAATTTTTATTTAAATGCATTGATAATTAGATAATGTACATATATTAATGATAGAAAATAATGTATCAAAATAGACATCTGCATAGTAAATTTACATTATATTTTCACAATAACTAAATAAAATGCTGAAAGAAATTTAAATAAAAAAAAATGCACTATTAACCAGACAAACTTTAAAATCTTTGAAATATCTTGCTTTCAGAAAATAAAATACATAAATTGTGACATGAAAGTTTATTTTATACAATATTAAGAAGGAAATATCACCCTGAAAATAAATTTGTAAATAAAATTTTAAATGTAAATAGCATTTTTTTTCTAAAGATACTCAGGAAAAATGAAAAATTGGGTATCTTAATCCCAATCGTGCCATATCAGGTGTGCCCATTAATCAAATACAAAACATTTTTACACTCTATTAAAGTTCTGAGAAATGCAGTAATCTGATTCAAAAATGTAAATTTTCATTAAAAAATATATAAAAATTTCAAGATATATTTATTTATACGAGTTGGTGTAGAAAGAGAAATATAAGCATATTTAACATTGACAGGATCTTTTGGTAGGTTGTGCATTGTTTGTATCAAATTCCAAACTGGGTGCTCCTCGTCTCCTGCTAGGAAGAGATTGTCCATCCACTGTTTTTTGAATTCGTAACATAACCATGCCTAAAAGAGTATCAAAGGCTTTTGTTACATTCTGCCCAGTCAAAGCACTCGTCTCGAAATAAGGAAACCTAGAAAGTAATATTAATTAAAATACATCTTTATTATGCCTTTAACCTTTATCTACTGATGGTACTTATATGTACCACTCACTTTAAACTGCATCACATATTACTAATATTCTAATGGTACTTTGCAAAAATACTCTTTTAACTCAATTTTTTCAGGATACATGCAGCAGTTGTTCTAGGCTAGTTATTTTAGTGAGGAAGGAGGTTGTCACACTTGCTGCAAACATAATAAAGGACATAAGATAAGTGTTGGATTTTTTTTTTTATTTAATGTATTCATCATGGTCTTAGAATTAATTTGACTAGCTATTTTAAATGAACAGTATGTATTTGATTTAACAGTTGAATTACTCGGTGGGACTCATAAGTACCACCAGCACACTGGAAGTTGGAGAAATGCTTCTTGTTTACTTTTTGTCTATGTAGTTATTGATCGTTTTTATCAGCTTTATAATAAAATTGTTACACATTGTAGTGAAGTAATGTTTACCAGGTATTTCTTTTCTGTTTGGTTATTATTTTTAAAAGAAAATGAAAAAGTTGTTCAATTAAAGCAAATTGAAAGTTCAATTTGATCAAAGCATGTCTGGCTCTTTATTGTTATGCTAGAAGTGGCATATGTAAATTTATATATTGCATATGCTGAGATGAGTGAGAATATCTTGTCTCTGGAATACAGGCATCACATATCTAGAGGACCTGGGCCCACCATGGCTAAGGCTCCACATTCCTGATTGTACCTGATTGTAATTGAATTAATTTATCGATTGGATAATCGTGTTTAAAATTAATCTAATGTAGTCCTCCAGTGCTCGTGTCCGGGATGGCTCAGTTGGAAGAGCATTGGTGGCTTCAGCCAATACACCCCTGGTTCAAATCCTGGCCCGGACTTTTTTCACCCAAAATTAGTAAATTTACATCTGTTATAATTAATTTACTGATTAAATAATTGTGTTTAAAATTAACCTCCTGAATAATAATTTTTATTTTATACTATATTCTGGAGGGGGGGGGGTAAGGGGAGTTGTTTCTTATATTGGAAAACATTTCATTGCATGACTGTATAACAATATTAATGACATAAATAAGTTTTGGACAATGCTGGGGGCTAAAGATATCACGGAAATCCTTATAGTACCGTGCCCTTGATGCTGATTTTTAAGCTTACAGCTGTCTGTATAAAATTGTTTCAATAAAAATAATTCCATGCATTTTTTTTTCTTTTGAAATGAGACTAATGTTTTATATAAATATGCAACAAAAAATAACATGCACACATTTTTTTTTTTTTTTTTTTTTTTTTTTTTTTAACCCTGTCCCTGGATTTTAGATTCCTTACTGTTCTCCTGGCTGGTGATTAGGAGAGTATACAGAAAACCACTTCAGATACAGTCACAGATTTTTTTTCACAGGGTTAGAAATTAGCAGTCATTAGTAGCCAAATGCTACTAAATTATTGCATTTGACAACTACAAGATTATACCAAGTCATCAAATTTGACGCCTAGATTTTTTTTTTTCCATTTTAATTTTTTGTTTAACAAATGCTTTTATTCCTATTTTAATGTAAGTGGACTCCAATTGAAAGATTTCAATGCTTAAAAGGCCATTAATTAGGGTATTCAATGTAATGCATGGCCGAGTTACGTGACTTTATTTTAAAAACTAAATATCGTGATTTTAATTTTTCAATTTAATTTTTGTATTCATATTAGCTTTATGAAAAGAATTTGTTAAACATTTTCCTAGAATCCATACACTGTAGTTTAATCAGGTTTTACAGCTTTATAGAAAGCCAGTTATTTTGTTTTAATGACTAATACAGAAATAAAGTGTTTAATATTTACCCCCCCCCCCCCCTCCTGCCCTTAACACATAAGAATAGAAACCCTGTTATTGCTAACATGGTTGTTAAAAGAAATAATAAATTATGACATAGCATACAGTTGCAACCATGGAATACAATTTGGCACCTAGGGAAAAAAATGTAGTCTTCATTTGATGCCTTACTTAAAATTCCTCATTTCTAACCTTACTCATGTAGATGTAAGTATGCTAGAGAGAGAATGGCTAAAATTCTTTGACAGGAAATTAACTGCAAAATTTAAATATCAATTTCAAGTATTATGGCTTTATTGGTAGTCTTACTGTCCCCTAGGTTTATTCCTGCACTTTTTAAAGTAATGTTTTTTTAGTTTATTTAATCCAATGTAAATAACTGTTGATAAAAATCAATTAACATTGTGGTTACCACTTAGTCTTAACATGATTTGCCTAAAAATTAAGGTATAAAAAATTAACTTTTTTATTTATATTTTACCGGATTTTTTTTCAATTAAATAGGATTTTTATGATTTTTTTTTCTAGCTTGAAATAGAGGTGATCACTTACGGTGTGTAACGTTTTATATCAATTACTTATTTTTCTCTTACTAGGGGGTTCTGTCCCCAACAAACTATGTTTGTCAACCCCTGGTGCGACAGCACAAACTCTAAAAAGATGTTAATTTGACCGGCTTTTAAAAGAGTGCAAAACATTAAAATATATATCTAAATTTTTTTTCAAAATTCATAAAATTTTCTGTGCACGGCTTGCGTCTATATTGCACCACTCTGGGCATCCTTAATGATATTTTGGTATCCCATATTTTCATTTACATTATTGTTCGGCTATTTTAAATATGACAATTTTTTTCCTTTTACAGTAGCTAACACATTTTAATGAATTCATTATTTTAAAATTTTCTTTCTGTTTTAATATTCACATATAAGTGTAGTTTTATGGCATTATTTTCAGTATTTTCCCACTTTTAATTCTTAATTATTTAATTGTCATTTGAAAATTATTTTTTCTGTTTGTGATAGTCGCATGAAAATATATATATATATATATATATATTTAATTTGAAGGAATTATTATTCTTTGATCATTTAGCAACAATTTAAAATAATAAAGTTTTCTAAAATATGCAAAAAATGTCTTCCAAAATGGAGAAAATCTGAATTCAAAATGGAAATAAATCTTCAAAAAATGAGTCAAATTAAAAACAGTCTACACACTGGGTTCTTCTAATGCATAAAATGATCTAAAATCTTTAAACTCCTACAATTTTAACATTAAATATCCCTTAAATTAATCGATTTAGAAACTGCTTACATCAGCATATGTATCAAACATTTCTTTATAATACCACCAATTTTTATCTTTTTGTGTGCAGTAGTCAGTGGCAGTGGCAGCTTTAGTAACTTTTTTTAAGAATAGAGATACGTTCTTTTACAACAGCTGCTGAGCAAATGTTATTCTCGTAAAATTTTTAAATGAAATACTTTTTTATGCATCTACAAGCTTACTGTACTTAATATTTTACAAGGCTCAGGAATTAAGTTTAGAAACAATTATTTAAAGCTTTTTTTTTTTTTTTTTTTTTTTTTTTTTTCATTTATTTATAAGGCAAAATAGTTGTAGAAACTTTCCAAATTATACTAATCTTAGATTTGAATACTTTTATGTCATTTTAAGCATTTAGAAAAATTTTGATTTGAATCAATGATTCTTTTTAAACAATCAGTTGATTTAACATTGTTGATTTATCATTGACACCCTATTAAAAATAGGTGGTAATTTTCCTCATTGTCATTTCTTTAATATCCCTTTAAGGCAATATTATAACAAAATTTTGTATTAAAAGCATTACATTGTTATTATTTCTCATTTAACTGTTCTATGGGTACTATGCAAATTCATTATAAGTAAAAATTTAAAGAGGTAAAATGTCAAGGATGCGATAAGGAAAATTGAAAAAGCATGCTTAACTTAAATCTCAGTTAAATAAAAAAAATTATTGTGTGCTGATTGTTTTTTCTTTAATCTGAATCACTAAAGTATTCAATCATTTATATGTTTAAAATGTTATTTTATTAAGTTTAATTTCACCAGTTTTCTATTCCTGAAAGTTAAAATTTTGAAAGAATACCTCATATACTCCACATAATTTAAGAAATTTTGGAAAAATATAAAACATTTCTGTATCTATTATGGTAATACAGAATTTATGTAAACCAATAACCTAACATAAAATTTGGAGGAAATTTTCATATAAATGGATTGAGGGAAATGTTGGGAGTAAAAATATTTTCTGCACACCTAATCTAAATATAATAGAAATCCAAATTAAGAAAAAAATATACTGAAAATGAAAAAAGTTTTTTATTCTAAAATTCTATTATATCTGAAAATGCATACCCAAATTTTTCAGCTTCTGTTCGCATCTCATCTTCACTCATGAATCGCGTATCTTCTAGATCAGCTTTGTTACCACATAAAACAATATCAGGATTATCACAATAGGCATGAATCTTCAGCTGTTCAATCCAATTGCGGATATTAAGGAATGACTGTTCACTAGTGAGATCAAATAGAAGAATGAAGCCCATTGTGTCACGATAAAACGCAGTTGTCAAACTACGAAACCTAGGTTAAGATTTAAGAAAACATTATTTTTTAAATGCTAATAGTCGCTAAAATATTTGATTCTGTTAAACATGTCAAAACAAGTTAAATTAAGAGAATGTAGGGAAAAAAAAGAACACCATCATTATTATATCACTTTTGTATCATAAATGACTACTATAAAATTTTGAATTATATAAATAAGATATCTCAAAACAGCCAATTTTTTTTTTTTTCAACCCATTGCAGCATTTATCTTTTTTTTTCTTATTCAGTAAAAAATGATTCATAATTAGTATCTGTCTAAGCATTGTGTTTTTTCCAAAGGGCCTGCAACAAACATGTTTTTTAGATAAAAATTAAAAAAAAAATAAATAAATAAAAATAAAAAAAAAGATGCTTTGACAAATTACATGGTTTAAGCAAACTAAAAGAAAACATAGCCATAGCACATCCATCTAAAATTCAGTAGAAGGCTACAATTGTTAGCAATTTTGAAGAGCAAAAAACTCATCAAAATCTCTCTATTATGCTAACATATGTGGCACAAAAATCACGATTATTACAATTGGGTAAAATATTTAGCAATTTATTATAGCACCGGGCTAGCATAAACATACTGAGTTCATGATTTATCAGCACAGATGTCTTATATGCACCACATTGCCGCATTATTTTTCTGATGCTAATATGGCGAAAATTTTGTTTTCAAATACCAGTTACATACATATTTTTAAACTAATTCCTATTATTTTAAAAATGAAATAATAATAAAAAAAAAAATTTAGTTAATAATTATAGAATAAAACAATTTATGTCATTTTTAAAAAGAAAATAAAAACAAACAAACAGTTTTTTTAATAAATAACAATAGCAATGGTTACCATGTGAGGCAGATATAATTGTCATTTTGTTGCAATTGTGCCAATGTGGTGCGTATATAACATCTGTGTCTATTTCTCTAGCAGAATCCTCTAATTTGACAAAAAAATGAGCAATTAAAATATATTATGAATAAAAGCAATATGATTTAATGCTTAGTATACATTCAAGGGAGATCAACCTGGTCGCCAAGGATGGCTAGTATGTACAAAATACAGTATTTCAATGCACAAACTGGACAATCCAACTGAACATAATTTTACAAAAGTATGATCCTAATTTATACAGTTTTTTTTCTAGGGGATAACTTAAAATGCAAACATGCTTACGCTATGAAAAAAATTAAAGAAAGAACCAATAAAAAAGCAATTTAATCTAGTAATAATGACTGATGAAACATCAGAGAAACAAGCAAGACACGTTTTGCAATCTTTCTTTAAATATCAAAATGGAACTGGAAGAGTCATGTCTATCAGGGATGTAAATTTTTTGACACTACTAACTTTTATAGATACTCGCAAGTCGCAAGCAATAGTTGATGCTTTGACTGAAAATTATATTAAATGATTTCAAATAAACAGTCCAGTATCAAACTCTGCTGATTATGTTGCTTAATCTCAGTATAATTATATTTATTATATCTAGCATGCTTAATATTATTATAAACAGTTGTTAGAAAGAAATCACATCACACTACCAATCTTCGGAGAAAATAAAACTTGTTGTATTCATAAAAAAAAATAATAATAAAAATAAAAAACTAGTCATTGGGGGCCACCGTAATACTTACCCATCATGGATAAGTGTATGAAAATAAAACATGTGAAAACTATTTATACAATGTATTGCAATTCCAAAACAAAATTTAAATATTGTTAATATACATAGTAATGCTCTATTAATTAATTGCTGATGTACCAATTTCGACAAATTATTTAAAACGCCAAACTACTCAAGTAGCACTGAACTGTGTAAAAGAAACATCCTTATAACTCCAAAAATAATAATCTTATTAACTAACAGTTTACTACGTTGGATTAAGCATCTCATTTTCAATAAAAATATACATCTGAATTGAAATTTGAATGAAATACAGGATCATGAAAAATTGAAGAATGTGAAAAACAGGATTACAAATATCTCGGCAATTAATAATCAGATCGACTTCGTTCTTTATGCAAAATTTGTGTTTTTTCTTGCCTTTTACATCCATTCCGTAAAATATAAAAATATAAAAATTTTTATTATACCTTTCATCAGAACGAATTTTCCGAGAGTGCGAAAAAATAGTTCCGGATAATCGAGGTTGCTCATATTAAATAGGCTTCGTCCTATTCTTACATATTAAGTACATACAAAACTTCAAGTCTCTAGCTCAATTTGTTCGGGAAATAGAGCGTTTACAGAGAGACGGACGGAAATTTTTTTTCTTTCTAAAAATATGTTTTTCGAAATCTCCACTATCTGAAACGTGTAAATCCGTCAAATTTTTTTTTTTCGATTTTCAAAATGATTGCAAGACTTACCCTATACTACCGTATGATGGGTAAGTAATTAAAAAAAATGAAAGAATTTAATTTTATTATGGTTAAAACAAAAACAAACCTTTACACACTCTACAAAAATTAAAAATGCTTATTTAAATCATTCAAAAGAAGAAAAATCTCAAGTCAAAGCAAAACTTTACTATGCACTTGTTATAATAACCAGATTTGGAACTACTGGTTTGCAATTTTTGTTTATTGGAGCAAATTATATGATCATATTGCTACTTTTCTGAATGGATATAAGGATGAGCACTTGACCATCTGATTTCAGGATTCACTATCTAAACTTGTTACTTCATCATGGAAAGATTAAAATGACTGCTTCTACTTTTTGATGAGTGTGGGGAGACACTAAGACTAATTATTGCATGTTTCTGATTTATCAAATCTGGTCACCTGGGAATTTTTAAGAAGGAAAATGTAGGTCAAAAATATGCATTTGCATTTTATTGGCAGGCTAAGAAAAAGGTTTATCCCATCTACATTAAATGACTACTTGGTGATAAAATTACCTCTCCTGTCCAGCTGTGTCCCATAACTGAAGATGAACACGTTGACTACGGCCTTCAGAAAGAGGAGATCGGTACACCTGTAAAGTAGAATAAAATTCTAGAAATTTATAAAATATATTACAATTCATAATAAAATATTATATGCAAATGCTTAGATTTCAAAAATAATTTATTTAATACCAAGTACAAATTCTAGATTTTTTTCTCTCCCTCTTAAGGTTGCAAAAAGTTTTCACAGGGATTCATAACTATTTGCCCTAAACAACATCTCTAAGATCCTCCAATGCTTAAATTATAGAAATAAAACTGCTTGTTAAATATCCATTAAGATCAACCTGTGAATAATGCTCATACTTAAAGCCATGATAAGGAAAAATGATTGACGACTGTTTGTGTTTAAGAATTTCTAACATAAAAGGTACATAATAAAATTTGCTAACAAGGAGGGGGAAACTAAAAAATATGAAGTGTTTGTTATTTATAGAGCTTCTTTGAATATAACTAGAAATTATTTTTGTTTTCCAAATGCACATAAAGCAGTAGAGCAAGATCCCAGGGCCCCCAGACGTTACTTATTTTCTCACAAGTAAAATGTATTGGATAAAGTAGTGTTAGTATGTGCTGTGATCGTAGTGATACCTGCCAGCTTGGACCGACGGCCAATTTACGGGTACCAGGTACCAAAGGTAGGTAAAAACACTATGAACTTTTCTTATTTTCTCAGTCTTGATTTTTATATGATGCTCAGAGAACTATTTCAATATTTTATGTAAGTTCCTAGACCAATTGCATGGGCCAAACATCTTCCCAGAAATACAAAAGAAGCGCGTTCAGCTCAACTTACCGAAGTAATCCATTTTAAGATGATAAAGCAAATAAACTGGAAAAAGAATACTGATTTTAAATAAAATCGTCTGAATTTAATCAATGTTTTTTATTGAATGTCAGTTATGAATTGGTAATACTTAAAGGGGAATTAATTTGAAATATTCCAATATTTTGAATTACTTGAAGAAATATTCTAATACTTTCAATTTTCAAAATATATATTTTTTAATTAATCTTTTAAAAATGATATTAATTTTAAGATAACAAATAAGTTTAATCGGCAATAAGGTCTTAATAAAAATATCATTTGCATTTTTGCATTAGAAGATATTACATTATCAAATGATATTTTCAAATTGTAAAAGAAAAGTAATTACTCTAATATTTTGAATATGAGCTGTATATGTGTGGGTGTATTGGTATTCAGATACTTTATGTATGTCTGGGAAGATGTTTGGCCCATGTAATTGGTCTGGGAGCTTACATAAAGTATTGAAATAGTTCCCTGAGCATCATATATAAAAATCAAGACTGAGAAAATAAGAAAAATTCGTAGTGTTTTTACCTACCTTTGGTACCTGGCACCCGTAAAATGGCCGCCGGTCCAAGCTAACAGGTATCACTACGCTCATAGCACGTACTAACACTACTTTATCCAATACATTTTACTTGTGAGAAAATAAGTAATGTCTGGGGGCTCTGGGATCTTGGACTAAGAGGAGGGTAAATTTTATCCCAAAATATGTTTTATTTTATGTTATTTCTCATTAATGGTAAAAAAATAGCACAAAAATTATAGCAAAATATTAATGGGTAATAATATCTTTAAAGAAATAAGCCAAGATTTCAAGATATCTATACTAATAAAATAACAAATCGCTCTGTCTGTATATATGTATGTGATGGCTAGCAAAATCTATGGCATGTAGGAGGCTCAAAATTTTTGCTACACTAGCCCGAAGGATATCAGTTATGTGGAGCCTGGACAACAGAGACTCACAACATTTTAACAAAATTTTTTAGATTCAAGCTAATCATTATTAGAATGATTCATGTGTCAAAACACCAATAAATCCCGGCATCCAAAATCCACACAACAGGCGTTAACGTATAGTGGTTAATGTACAAAGCGTTGTTAAAAGATTGATTTAATATTTAACTCTTAATTTGATATTTATTTATTATTTAACCCTCTGGATTCCAAACCGCCAGAGATATTTTAATTCATATATTTCAGTTCCCACCAGAAAATTAAAACCACAATATTTGCTTTAATCAATAACAGAACATTCTGTATTTAAATAAAACGAAATTAGCCATTGAATTTTTCTGGTGTGAAATGAACTACATAATTTCTAGAACGTGTTCTAGCATGGGAATTAAAGGGTTAATAAGATATCCTTTAAATAATATTTTAACAAAAATAAAAAATAAGTAAAATTTGAACACTCACCCCTGTTCATGATGTATGTAGAATCACAAAGGATGACTCAAATTTTATAATCAAATAAAAACTATTTATTGATGTACTAAAACACAAATTTATACTGTGCAAGATCCTTGTACTAAATGAAATATTTACCAAAAATTACACATCCACTTTTCATATTTTCCTTTTACAGATGATGATCAGAAGCACAATACCCTTCTAAGTTTAGAAATCTCATAAAAGTTCATGTAACAAATTATGAAGAAGTTCATGAATCTAAGTGTAAAAAGTTAATATTTTAGTGTTTTATGTTGAGAAGGCAAGTTTATTATAAACATAAATCCAAACCAGATTCGAAGAAGGATAACACTCCACTTGAACACAGCTGAGGCATTTTCACCCACGATTGCTAAGGACAGCTTAAAATAAAAAAATCCCAGATTCCTAAATTTCGGATTGCAGCCAGAGATCAGGGATGTGTGTGATTCTCAGAATTAGCTCAATAGGAATCTTTGGTAAATATCCTCAGAAGTTAGTTGGTATATATGGTAATGAGAAATCCTATAAGACTCGAAATCTATTTCAAAGACGTCAAAACTTGTTGAAAATTCTCCCAGGATACTTGGATACCAGATGCAGCTCCATGAGGGTATAATTCCACGATCATCATTGATAAATATTACTTGCAGACGAAAAGGATAATTTATAAAAGGATAATTTCTGACTGAAGATTGTTCAGTATATTATATATTGTTTCTGTTATATATACAAAAACCCACATTATGGAAAGATGGTTCTCTTGTAAATGGGAGATGCTCGCTAGGCCTTATGGCCTAACGGCAAAAATTTCCCAAAAAATTTCTTACGTCTTTAATCGACCAAGAGCAAGGTTAGACTGAGAGAGAATTCAACAAGACGCTACCGAAAGCGCTTAAGTTCTCCACACGTTGAGCCAATCAGAAAAAAAAAAAAAAAAGTGCTTGTTGAATGCAGAGAAATTTTAGGGCGAGTTAGGGCAAAAAATAACATCGAGTGGCAACATGAAACAAGCGGGATTTTAAGGGACGCTAGAGATTCCTAGAAAAGGGTGAGTCAGAAGATAGGAATTTCCGTTCCACAACAAGATGATGTTCTAAAAAGTGTGCAGGAGAATAATGGCGGTGTGAATTGAAAGAAAAAATGGTGCATGTAATTTTAAAGAAAGAAAAATCTAGACAAATATTACGACACATATCTGGTTAAATAGTAGCTTAATCTTGCTGAAATTTTAGCAGAGTATTAAGAAAAAATAGATTTATTAATTGAATGTAGTTTTAAACATGAAAATTAAAAATAAAGGTTTTAGATTTTATGTATTTAGAACTTAGTAAATATGGCAAAGAAAACGACATCGCGAATCTTTAAAAATAAAAGCAAGTTAGCACATTGCTAAAAGTAAATAATATTGTTGATTAAATTAATAGATATTTATGGGATTATTAGATAGAGATCGAATTTTAAATTTTGTTAACTTTAATGAATAAAATATAAATATGTAAGGTTTTTATAACATATCATATTCTCATGATGCACCTGACATTCAGAATTTTAAAATTCTAATAATTAGTTGAGAAATTAATTAGAACCTGAAACTCACTTGCATCAAATAACTCATCAAATGGCCCAATTAATAAAAATATTTATTTCTGCAAAACCACATGCTAACTACATTTGGACCTGATTGAGGCTAGCAAGACTGTCCAATCAAAATGCACCCCATAAAATCACTAAAGTTGTGAGACGAGTGTGAGTGTTTTACAGAAAGTATCATTATGTCTGCTTTGAAAAACTACTGTTTTCATATGGCAATAAATGTCCTGGGATTTTTTATAAAGGGATGTGTTTTAAATTCTACTGGTCTAAAAACTCTAAAGCTACACAGCTAGAAGCAGAAAAATTTTCCCTTTCAGAAATTCTAAAAATTATTCTGATGTGGTTTCAGGAAGTAAAAAAATCCATGAAAAATTGATTTATAAAAAAATCTTTTTATTTTATCGAAAGTTTAAAATTTCTGCCATAAATAAAGATGAAAATAAGGAATTTTGCTTTGTGGCCACTGGCCGGTGCGTTGTCTTTTTTTAGTAGCCAGTTATTGGCTAGTGAGAATTATTTTTTTATTAGCCAGTAAGTACATTTATGTTACTGAATATTTAATTACAAGATATATATGAACTTAGACTAAATAAGTAATACATGAACTAGTTAAAAATATTTTAATTTATATTGTTTGAAATAAACTTGAGATACTAATTTCAAATCTATTTTAAATTAACAGCAAAGTTATACGTAACATGTATATGTAGTTAGCTACACAAGTCCAACTATGTTTAGGTACTTTCGTAGCTAACGACATAAATAAACCCCAACGCTCTTTTTTGTAATTATTTGTCTAGAATTAAGATGTAACCCCGAAAAAATATGTATCCACCAACTAGCAGGTTTAATAAAAATTTCAAAAAATAAAGGAAGGGGGGGGGGGCTCTTATGAAACTAATATTATACGATTTTTCAACAATCCTTTGACATAATGTGTGTTTTTTTCTTTTTTTGCGATCTGTTGATAAAATTTGAGTTCGTTTTCGTGATTTTTAAACGAAAATCGCGTTCGTTATCGCATTTTTTGACGGTAATTGCATTCGTTGCCGTGATTTTTTGACGGTAATTCGTGTTCGTTATTGCGATTTTTTGACGGTATTCGTTCGTTATCGTGATTTTTTTACGGTATTCGCTTTTTTATATAAAATCCACGTTTTTTGCGTTCATTTTTACGTTATTTAAAGAAAATCATGTTCGTTATCGCGCGATTTTTTGATGGTATTCGCGTTTGTTAACACAATCTTTTGATGGTATTCGCATTTGTTATCGCAATTTTTTGAGGGTATTCGCATTTGTTAACGCAATCTTTTGACGGTATTCACATTTTTTTGCATGTTTGGTAAAATTTGCATTTTTTCCGATCGTTTTTACATTGTTTGACAAAAAGCGCATTTGGTTTCATTGATTTTTTGACAAAACACATTTTTTTGCAATTCTCTAATGATATTCACAGTTCTTTGACGATATCTATGATCCTTAGACAATGCCTTTTCGCGATACTCACACAAAATCCATGTTTTTCCACAATCTTTTTTCGAAATTTTTTTTTTTTTTTTTTTCAGAATTTGCAGGGTTTTTTTTCATGATTCTTTTCACAAAACACCTTTTGGAGAATCCTGCATTTGGCCGGTACTTTACACATTTTCAATAGCCAGTTTTTCACATTTAGTCGCCGAGAGGCGACGGGCGAGTGCTTATTTTCATCTTTAGCCATAAATGCAGTTGCTCATTGCAGACAAAGTGATGCCTTTCATAAGTGGACATTTTCATATGAACATAAAAATTTTAAAATATTAAATTTATAATTTTTATGCATTCAGATGTAGAAATTTTCACAGATATGCAAATTTCTCCAGTGTAGCTCAATAACAACTACAGATATTAATTATTATTTGATAATTGGGCGATTTAAACTCATTTTAAAAGCCAGTCCTTAAAACTGCTAATGCTTTTTATATTAGGATGCTTTGGAATGCCGCCGATCTTTTAAAAACATGCCATTTAGAGATTTAAAAATTATTCATCTAGGTCTAACTTTAAACACTGTTTAATAATATATAAATTTTATAAAAATTGATCCACAATTTTTTGTTTTATAAAAAATTTCAGTTTTAAAAAGAATAAAAAAAAAAAAAACATTGTTAAAACCAAATTTATTTGACAAATGAAAACTAACCAATTGGTTGATTGGCAACTTTCAGATAATTCATATTACATTATAACAATAAAAAAAAAAAAAAAAAAAAAAAAAAAAAAAAGGGAGTATCAAAATTTAGGAGGGGGTGGAAGGGCAATAAATTTTTTAAGGGCAAGCAATAAAATATTTAAAAAAGTACCAAAGATGCGATTTTTGACAGAGCCTTCAGAAAAATATTACTTTTTTAATATAACATTTCAAAAGAGTACTTACCATTGTTTTTGAATACCAATTTCACCAATTATCTTAAACTTTTGCTGAAGTCTGCCACCTCCTTGACTAATATATCTATGAGTATGAATAGGTTGTTTAATAGGGTTTTATTCAGAAACAGTTTTATTAAGAACAGAGTGTGCCTCCAGGTGATGGAATGTGAAACTAAAAGATTAAAGATTGTTTTTTGTTTGCAATATTATTATGGGCCCTGACAAAGTCAGACAATTTACAGTATTAATATAATTTAGTTTGCATTCAGTTTTTAAAGGAATGTAAATCACTATAAGATATTTTTGTTTCTCATTTTTGTTTCTACATTTTTGTTTTTCAATTAGTGAGAGATTTTTGCTCTTGAATTTTTGTACAAATAAAGTTCAAATACGGACTGAGCCCAAGAGCTGAGATAATTTTTTTCTTTCCAGATTATTGCAGTTGAATTGGAAATTAACATTTGTTTCAATAAATTTCCTGGTTCAATTTGAATTTTCCAGATATTTTCAGGTTAGCCAATTTCCCTAATATTTCCATGTTTTCCAGATCATTGACCACCCTGAAGAGTTATTGATATAATTATGTGGTAATATAAGCATAAAATAAACATAATAAGTTTATAATTGTTAAGCAGAATAAAAAATGTTCATAGATTTATAAAATATTTTTACTTACAACTCTTTTCTCACTAAAATCAATTCCAACTGTTGATATAAACTTCTTATTAAAAACTCCACTTGTATATTGGCACAATAGACTAGTTTTCCCAACTCCAGAATCCCCCAATGCCAAAAATTTGATTAAATAATCATAATCAGCAGTAGCACAACTATTTGCATTGTTCATACCTACAAACTGAATAAAAAGCAACTTGTAACAATACTAAAACATAAATTTAATTAATTTATTATAATAAAAGTTTGTTTTTTGTAGAGTTTAAATAAAAGTTATTCATTGTCTATGCCAGTGGTGTGCAAATCATAGGTTGAAATACCTCTGGGGATCATCCGAAAATTTTTGTAGGTAATCAAATTCAAAGAAATATATTTGACAATAAAATTACAAGATTTTCCTTCAAAAAGCATCAAGATAGTGATAACAACAAACACAATGAAATAGTGAAATGAGATGATATTTATAAAAATATAATTATATTATTTTATAAATAAGCAACTGTTTGATTTACATGATATTTTGAAAATAAATATCTAATAGATATTAGTGAACCACTATTAGAATATCAATATACTTTTTTCCATTTTGGATTCAGGTCAAATTGACTTACAGAATTTTTGGGTTTGGAGGTTAAGTATAACTTAAACTGTGAAGAATTCTAATGATATCGATCAACAAAGCATGGATCATAGCAAGTGACTGAATTGGACACCATCATGACAGGGCAAGATTAACACATTAGGCAACAATTGACACTGACTCAGGATCATTAAACTTAAAGGAATGCTATATAAGTAAAAAAGATTTAACAAAACTGCAGTTCAGTTTCATAATCTACATTGTTTAGCACTATTATAACAATACCATTAATACTATACAAAGAAAATTATGTTTGAGTATATATATCTAATTATGTATGATGTTTATATTTAAAATTTATTCTAAAAGTGTTTAAATTTTTTTTTCCTTCTTCCCATTCATAGATGTGAATTTTGCTAAAATTCAAAATTATGTATTTGGTATTTTTCCAGTTTTGCCTGTGGCAAGACAGAGAAAGTGGCTTTAACAGGAGAAGGCAATTTGACAGTATATTTCTTGTTAACTGTTTCATAAAAACAAGCACTTTTAAAAAATATATTATTTGTGTGTGTATACACAGTTGAACCTCGAAAATCTGGAATCAGCAGGACCACAGCAACTCTGGATTTTGGAGGTTTGTTAAAAAATATTTTTCATGGCAATATAATAACATATAAAATGCAATTTTTTTACCCTAGTGCAAATAAAGGACAATCAAATTGCCGAATTAGGTAATAAAATAGGAATGATATACTAAAATCATAACACTTATGCTGAAATTAAATATATACATATTAAAACACAGTAAATTAAAATATAGTACACAATAGACAATACAAAAATGATTTTATTCCAAATTTTCCCAAAAAAAAAAAACAAACAAAAAAAAAAAAACAAATAGGCTACCAGTTTGAGAAATTGAACATAAAAAAAAAAAAAAATCTGGAAAAGAAAAGAAACTTCTGAACATAAAACCCTCTTTGTATGTTGAATATGCGTGAAATGTGATTTGAGAGGATTTAATACCACTTCTAGAGATTCTTGAAAGGAAAGTGGGGGGGGGGGGGGGATTCTTTGAGGTAATGTATAAAATGGCGTGATTCTTCTGATAATATAGTTTTTTAAATTTAAGTGATCTTTATATATTTTTATTTATTTGAAATTTTACAGAATCATTTCAGGAATAGGTCAAGGAAAAACAAAGCGAATTTCTTCAAACAATCATGAAAAATTATTGTGAAAATTGTCACTTAATCTAAGAAACAACAAGAAATTTTCTTCAACTAATCGCTGTAAAAAGTTGCTAATTTCAACATTCAATTGAAGGGAGAAGGATTAAATTTGTGTATCAGTCGATGAGAAAAATTTGACATCGGTTGTGGAAAATAATAATAATAGTTTCAATAAACAAGATAAAATATTGCAAATTTCATCAAAAGAGCAAAAAGAAATAGTGCATTTTGTCAGTCTATCAAGGAAAAATATAAACGAATTTCAACAAATGATCGTCCCGCCCCCTGAAAAAAAAAGAATTTTGTTAATTGATAGAAGAAAAAATTGCTAATTCTGTCAAATTATCACAAACAGAAAGAAAAGCAAGTTTTGCTAAAGATTGTAAATAAGAGAGAAAGAGAGAAAAAAAATGGGAATTTTGTCAAAAATTTGCAAAAAAAAAAAAAAAACCCAACTCGTTTTCTTATTTTTCTATTACATTCAAAGTTCTTTCCAAAGAAAGAAAACTTTAACAAATAACGTATCGACATCTGCATGTGCACGTCAAGGTCATAGGGTAATGTATCACTATGTTGATGATTTAATTGGAGAAAGAGCCAGTGTCAATTAGAGAAGATTGATTATCAAGTGTGTTTATCTTTTAGTTCAATCAAAAGAAAATGAATTTGCATATTTCTTTCTTTAGTTATAAATATGTAGTGGACAGACTTGTATAAAACCAAAAACTTTCTGTGCACGTAAATATTGAGTAAAAACTTTCTACAAATAAATTTAATGTTTAATAAAATTTTAATAAAATTACGTGTTATATTATTTCAACATGGATGTAATTTGCAGTTTTTTGTGCAGTTCTTAGAAAAATTCATGTTTTTTTATAAGATTTATGGACGAAATTTGCATTTTTTTATGAGATTCTTGGATGTAATTTGCATTTGTTTGCGCGGTCTTTAGTCAAAATTCAAGTTTTTTGTGCAATTTTTAGTCGAAATTTGCATTTTTGCAAAGTCTTGTCAAAATACACAGTTGTTTTTACGCAGTCCTGAAATGTGCATTTTTATACTTGATTCCTTGTTGAAGTACCAATTTTTTTATGCAATTCTATGTTGAAATTCATGAATTTTTGCGATCCTTCAATGACATTTTGTACTTTTTTTTACAGAATTTTGAATAAATTCATATTTTTTCCCATGATAATTTGCAGGGATGCCACTCAGAAAATAGCAAAAAGGAGGAAATTACACGTAAAGTCAGATTTACGACATTTTTCACAACATTTATGCGTGAATTTTGTAAACTATTTTGTTTATAAGAAACAGATTCAGTGAGGAATTTTATATATCACATCATTTTAAATCAATTTAGTATCCCAACAATAAATTTGACGATTATTCCAGGAGTAAATAGCAAAAACTTTGCAAGTTTTTTTTAAAATTAATTTATTCATTTATTTTTGACGAAAATAGCTGTTTTATTTTATGATTGTATGGCAAAAATCTCCGTTTTATTTCGTGATCATTTAACGCAAATCATCGTTTTACATCGTGACCGTTTGACGCAAATCACCGTTTTACATTGCGATCGTTTGACGCAAATCACCGTTTTACATCGCGATCATTTGTCGAAAATTGCCGTTTCACATCATGATCGTTTGACAAAAATCCCGTTTCACATCATGATCGTTTGACGAAAATCATTGTTTCACATCGCGATCGTTTGACGAAAATCGTCGTTTCACATCGCGATCGTTTGATGAAAATCGCCGTTTCATACTGCGATCGTTTAATGAAAATCACCGTTTTGTTTCGCAATTGTTCGATGAAAATTGCTGTTTTATATCGCGACCATTTGATGAAAATAGCTGTTTTATTTTGCGATCTTTTGACAAAAATCACCGTTATAATCTGCGATCTTTTAACTAAAATCGTTGTTATATTTCACGATCACTTGATGAAAAAAACTGTTGTATTTTGCGATTTTTTGACGAAAATTGCTGTGTAATTTCGCGATCGTTCGACGGAAATTGTTATTTTATTTCATGATCACTTAACGAAAATCGCGAATTCTTAAAAATTAAAAGAAGCGGAAATATGCCATTTGGCGGAAAAGTGGCATCCCTGAATTTGACAAAATTGGAGATTATTTTTTGGCAGTTGATTGACGAAATTATTTTTTACAACCATTTATCAAAATTCATGATCTTTGAAAGCAGAAATTTCAGACTGATGAATTTTTAAAGTTTTTGGCATCAAATGCCTAAAATTTTTGAGAAATTCAAAAAATCGGAACTGCTTATAATTGTGCATTAACAATAAATAGTGCGTTAATAAAAATTGGGGGAATATTTAAAATTTTTTGCCAAAAAATGTTACAAAAATAAAAATTGCTTATCTCCTAAAATTTTCTGTGCACGGTGTGCATCTATATTATACAACTCTGGTAGTTGAGTGATTTTATTAGAATTAAAATATATGAAGATTCAAGTCATAAACTTGTCAAACAACTCTTCCTGTTTTTTTTTTTTTTTTTTTTTGCCATTTACTTTTAAGTTTTTGTAATAATAAAGTCTTTAATTAACAGTCAATTATTATGAAATTATACCAGAATATATCCATGTTTATTTATTTAGTTTTTTGTACACAGAATTTAACTGCATTTGATGAGAGTAACTGAAAATAATAAAATAAAACAGAATAATAAAAATTTAATAAAACTGAAATCGGAAAAATGTCCAGATTTTAGAGATTTGTAAAATTTGAATGCCCGGATTTTCAAGGTTTAACTGTATATTCAATGCAATTTATTTACTATAAAGAAACCATACAAGTGAGTATACACATCAATGCTGCTTTTTAACATCAAAATGATTGTTTGCCAGGCATGTCAATCTTGTGATGTTAACAAGACTGTTTTGTATGGCAACCCAATAGAACAGATTCTGTACGTTTTGCATACTTAACCTAATAGGCATTTGAAAATGATTTTCCTTGTTGCCAAATTAATGCAAAAGAAAATTAAGTCAACAATGGTGCACCTGTTCGGAAAGATATCTGGTTCAAAGACATTAATCAATTTTTATGTATACAAACAGAAGTAAATGTATAAAAACAATGTGTATATATAAACAATGTATAAAAAAAACAATAATGCCTAAATAAGATGCTATACATATAAAATTGCATACATAAATAAGCATAAAGGCTTAGTTTTATAACTGTTTATCTGATTTGACAATAAATCTTATACTCAGAAGCCTAAATTGAACCAGGCTTTTTAAAAAATACCAATGTACTTATAATGAAAAAGTACTCCTTTTTTATATGTAAAATCATGAAATTTTAAGTGCAGCAAAAATAAGCAGGAATTCTCCTAAAAATGTGAAATACTACATCCTTAATTGTTGCTAATTTTTCTGCAAACTACCTTTTATTTATTATCATGTTAACAAGTATATATTTCTAAGCAAGTAAAAGAAAAAGGCAGTAACAGGCTTTTGAGTAATAAAAATAAGTTAATTTAAAATCTTTTAGATGCATTTCACATGTATACATACATATCCTTGTAATTTGTTTCAAATTGTTCTATTCTATTCTATTTATCTGCTACTATTAGGTTCAACAGACTATATGTACACCAATACAGCAAATGGGTCATTTTCAAAATAAGTACAATTTTGTGTCTTACTATAATAAAATATATATTAAAAGTAGGCAAAAATTTCTAACCCATAATTGTTCTTCATTTTTTTATTTAATAAGAATTATTGAGCTAAGTAATTTATATAAGAATAAATTAGGGAAAAGATAAAAATGAGCTATTGACTTTTCATTGGGAATCATTTTTGTCTCAAACCCAAACTTTGATTTTCAACATTTTATAATTTCTAATTAATAATCGCTATTTTTGTTGATTTGGGCAATTTTATTTTGAGAACATAAATTTAGTGTACCTATTACAATTCTGTCTGAAAATTGATTTTAAAATGGATTAATTAAATTAAATAAGACCGTCTTACATGTTTTGTGTCACTGGTCAAACAACTAAAATTTTTTAATTTAAATATTATTCTGATGATAAAAATTGATTGAACTGGCTTTTTCATGTTAGCAACACTGCTTGTAAACAAAATAGTGGAAAAACTAGCTGTCTTCATGTGATCTACTGCTTAAAAAAAGCAAAAAATATTCCTAAGTCAGCCGAGTTCTTTTATTATGTGTTACTGATCCAACAAGTATTCTATTAAACAGATAACAGTTAAATCAATTTAATAAAAAGATTATAATAATATAACAAATAAAGTTAAGTGTTTAACACTCTAAACCGCAATATTACATTTTAAAAATAAGGTATAGGAATTTATTTTTAAAGAAAAATCACTGGCCTAACAATACATTTATTAGGCTAGTGACAAATCCTGTTATGCCAGTGACACAATGCTAAGCAATAAAATAATTTCATGTAGAAATAGTCCAGTCATTTTAGCCCCTTTTTTTGCAAGTAGCGGAAAAAATTAGAACAAAGCTGGATTTTTGCATAGGTGTTAGTTAGGATATGTAGTTTAACATACTAAAAGTCCCCATTGATCCGATGTGAGCTTTCGCCTCCAGGGGGCGCTAAAGAGCTCGAAAATCGGTTTTTTGTGAATATCTCACGAACAATGGCATCTAGACAAAAAAGTTCAATTACAAAAATGTAGATAATTTAATTTCCTACAAAAAATGTCATTAACATTTTTTTGTCACACCAACCCTTCCCTGCCAAAAATTAAGATAAAGTAAACATTATTGAAAAAGAATGTGCAAGCACAGTCATAACGAGGTGAAGAGGCAGAACAAATATTAAACAACTTTTGATTCCCCCACCCCCCTCATCTCTCCCCCATTGTCTGTATGGCGTTTTCGCGCGCTTGTGCAATATGGCACCTGAGAATAATAAGGTTCTATCTGTGTTTTTGAAAAAATCGACTTATCGATATAGAAATGTTCTATTTGTATCTATGAAGGCATTTATGGATTAAAATAATGTCGTAATACAATTGTAATGTTATATGTAAATTATATATAACACCATTTTGATGCAAAAATGCCTTCATAGATACAAATAGTCTTTCTATATAGATAAGTCAATATTTTCAAAAACACAGATGGAACTTTATTATTCTCAGGTGACGAATAGTCATTGCCCAATACCCGATCTCTCTTTGCATTTGTCGAAATGTACTACGTGCAAGTACTTTTCAATATTTTATTTTTATTTGGTGCTCATTTTGCTAGTATGAAATGACACTAATTTATTGAACTAAGTATTCATTCTTTTTAAGATTTTAGGAAGAGAATAATTTTATTTTCAACGCATGTTGTAGAAAGTTTTAAATTATTTATGACAGTTTAAAATGACTCTTTTTTAATTGCTGATTCTGAGCGAAAAATGGAGATTGACAAAATAGTTTATTTTGCATGAGATGTGGACTGGGTTTCGAAAGATTTTGTAAAAACAGAAAAAAAGGGTCTGAAGTCACTTGTGACAGCAAGTTCGGAAAGAGATGACCACAAGTTGAAAATATTTGAAGAAATGGCTAAAAACAATAATGAATTTACAGTTCATTCAAAGAGTAAGAAAAATTATTCACAAAAGAATTCTATTAAATCATACAATAAATCTATTGCCGAAAAACGATCAACATCCGCACAAATTAATCATCCATTGAAGGAAAAATTGAGAAAACAGTCCGTTGTTTGAATTTAAGGGAAAATGTTTGTTATTTCTGATACATTAGACGAAGATTTTTTACAGAAGGATAAAAAGAAAGCTCTAAAGTATCACGGAAAAGAATTTTTTTAATCTAATCATTAAAATAAGACACGTCTCATATCTATGCTTATGGAGAATGGTTTCGAAGCGAAACAAGCAGAAGATGATGCAGACACACTAATTATTAACACAGTTATTGAAGTAGCAAAGTCTGGTGCGCTTACTGCTGTTGTTGGCGATTATGTTAACTTGCTCGTTTTGTTGACAGTTTTAGCACCTCTAGAGATAGAGATTTTTTTATTAAGTCTGGAAGAGGACGAATTGTTACCACCTTGTATCATCGCACAGTTTTAACAATGATGCTGTTCTGAAAGATCATATATTGTTCCTTCATGCTTTTTCAGGTTGTGACTCGACATCAGCAATGTTTGGGAAAGCAACAGCGTTAGCAACATTTTTGAAGAAGGAAGAAGATCATAACATACAAGCTGCCAAAATTTTAAAAAGTGATCAAGCATCTTAATTTGAAGTTTCCGAGGCTGGAAAAACTATTTTTCTTGCTTTATACGGTAGTAAAGCAGAAATTTCTCTGAAAAAGTACCGTTATGTATGTTTCAAGAAAAGAGTTGCTGTTTGTAAAAAAAATCCTTTTATCGTTGCCGCTCGTCGAAGATGCAGCTAGATTGTACAGTTTACGTATTTATCATCAAGTACAATAATGATTGATTAATAAAATACTTCCTGAGACCTGGGGCTGGCAAAATACACCTAATTTGTTTCCAATTCTTGCTACCTTACCGTCCGCACCAAAAGATATTATTGAATCTATTTTTTATACTTGCTCCAAAGAATGTGGAAAGCATGTGGATGCCGAAAAATTGGATTGAAATGTTCTGATATTACATAAATTGCTGCGGAGATTCATTTCATAATGCAAGCAAAATTGAATTTGAAGACGAGGAAAATATTGACAGTATCCTGCCCACTGCAAGGGAGGAGGGAAGCGCTACTTCTGTATTCAGTGATGATATCGAAAGGCAAACAAAAAATACTGAAAGCAGTACAGCAACGAAAGAAATAAATACAGTCACGATTACGAATCTGAATCGAGTGTAGAAATTGAAGCTGTGCAAAGAACTACTAAAACAGTTAAACGACTTAAATTGGATTAAGCCAATCACTATAAGTGGAATATGCCTACGGGGAAAACCACAAAAAAAAAAAAAAAAAAAAAAAAAAAGCACTAAGTGTTTTACCTCAAAGTTGGTGTGGAAATAAGCATAAATGTATATTATATATTCACTTTCCCTATTCAAAGGTGAGAATTATAGATCTGTTTACAAATTTTTTTTAAAAATAGCAGCAGATTTTTTGAATTTTTATAATTTTACTTTCAAATATGGTCACGTTTTTGCATTTTTGACAGGGGAAGTTTTAATGTGACAAACAAATGTTAATGACACTTTTTATAGAAAATTAAATTATCTACAACTTTGTAGTTGAACTTTTTTCTCTAAATGCCATTGTTCGTGAGATATTCACAAAAAACTGATTTTCAAGCTCTTTAGCGCCCCCTGGTGGCGAAAGCTCACATCGGATCGATGGGGACTTTTAGTATGTTTAACTACATAACCTAACTAGCACCTATGCAAAAATCCAGCTTTGTTCTAATTTTTTCCCCTATTTTTGCTAAAATGACTGGGCTAAAAATTGTTTTTCAAAAGTTATAATAATATTATGATTATTCACAACTTTAATAAAGAAAGTCTTAGAATTAATAGAAAAATGTTACTTATCTAACGCAAAATGTCACTGGCCTAACGCATGCCATTGGTCTGACTAATACTTACTTTTAAGTAATTACTGTATTTGTGTTAATGAGCCAATTAAGCTAAGTCATTGTGTTATTTGAGTTACAATTATCATTTTATTAAATATAGTAAAATAATTTGTGGAAAAAATTGTAGTTAAAAAAAAAAAAAAAAAAAAAAAAAAAATTACTGAAAATGTACCTTATTTTGAAAATGACCCACATGATAACAAAGATTGTGCCGAGGAAAAAAAATATATATTTGTCAAAAAAAAACTGAAATCATTCATAGTATAACAATTTCGAACTTTTTCAAAATTTGTAATGAATCTATGCTTATGCCAATAAAAGAAACTGTGACCCAGAGGAAAGTTGTTGAGAAAGGGAGGAAAAAATAATAAAAGCTAAGATAAGTAATAAAATGAAGTCTTTGATTTTCATGGCATTGCAACAAATCATGATTATAAAAGAGTGTTTAAATTTATAAATAATATTCATATTTAATATCTAATAATAATAATAATAAAAATGTTACTATATTATGTACCATACAATAAAAACTTTGAAATCCAGAAAGTTTCTTCTACCTCAAAAGGTGTTTATATATAGTATATATTTTATATTTTATCTCCCCCAACTTCTTTATATTATTAATTATTATTATATTATTTTGTTAAAAACTCTTATGGTAGTAGATGAAACTTTCAGAATTTCAAAGTTTTTATTGTATTTAACTGAAAATTGATGTTTTATAAATGTATTATTTATTATTATATATGTATATAAAAACAAATTGTTTTATGTCATTATATGTAAAAAACACCGTTTTGATTGCAAAGGAGCGGAAATTGAGATATTACAATAAAGCATGGATTTTGCTGAATTTATTATTTTTTCCAATAATTTTAAATTGTGTAGGAATCCAATTTAAATTTTAACATATAAAGAAAAGCCATTTTACAATTTTATACAGATTTCATTAAAAAAAAAAGAAAAAAAAAAAAAAGAAGAAGAAGAATATTCTCCTTCTATCAAAATTCCTTTAGATCTACCACTTGTTGCTTTGCACGTTAAGTTACATAATCACCACGATATTTTAAAATACAACAATCAAAACAATAACTTCAAAAATTTTACTTAGTATCATACACAATAATTTTTTTTGGTATGTGTGGAAAACAAGTCCTATGCGAAAATAAAAATATTTTATTTTTTAACCAGGCATACTTACTGGTTAATACATAACATCAGAAGTAGAAAGCGGCAGTTTAAATCTCAGAGATGAAACAAGAACGGACAGGGAAATTTTTGGATAAAAAGGGGAATTCAGAATAACGACTGTTAATTTACTAATTAAACGCCTACTAACAAAATAAAAAGGTATCCACAAGCACTAACTACTACAACGGAATTAAAGGGAGAAAATCAGATAAATATCATTCCAGAAACGAAAACAGATGATGCCATAGGGAAAAGCATGGTGCTTGTAAACAAATGCTTAGTCAACCAATCATCCATTTTACAAAACTACGGAGAATCCAAGAATAAATTGTTTTTTCAAAGATTAAAAGAAAAACATGCAGAAATGCGTTTCAGTGTTTAGCATAAGAGGTTAATCAATCCAAAACATGAATTATTATGAAGTTTTCGGGATTTTCAGGATGTTCGGTAAATACAGGTTTCTGATTGGTCAAAATCCCAAGCTAGACTACTTTTAACCTCAGAGGAAAGATAGGAGTAGAACTCGAATCCAAAAATGTTTCATTTTCATCGCCAAACGAATGTCGTTTTTTTTGGCGGTAATCCCTTTATTGGCAACTTTCGAATGTCATTTTCGAAATAAAAGGAACTTAAATATAGAAGCGGTCCTTAGGGCTTAGGGGTATGCTTTAGGTGCGACCGCACAGGGCCTCGTACACAGTAAGATTTCACGCAGAAAAAAAAAAAAGAAAAGAAAATACAAAATAACGAAATATAGTATTATACAATTTGTTGTGAGTTATTTATTTTATTTTTTATTTATTTATTGAATTGATACATCTGACTTTCATGCTTGACGGCAGGCGCCCGTTTATAATTCATCTTCAATATACAAGGACAAGATGGTGAGATATCACAAGAAAATTTACACCACAACACTGTTAATATCGAGAAAAACTGCCTCTTTTTTTAAAAGCTATCTATTTTCTGGCAAATGAGAATGTTGCATAGACGTTTAAGGAATTTTCTCACTGGCCAGAAAACAGATAGCCTTTAAAAACAGAGTTAACTTTTAACAGTGTAGAGAATTACTTAATTGAATTTAGACAACAAAATTTATATGCGTAAACATGCTTATTTATAAAATGTAAAATATTTTATTAATAAAATGCTCCTCGGTGGAAGTTGCGATGCTACACTGATAAAAATTTGAAACTTTTGCTGCATCATCACTCTATCGCTTTTATAGAATATCTCTATTTTGACCAATGAGAAAGCTGTATAATACAGTGAAAAATCGTTTTATATAAAAGCTATGGAGTGACGATGCAGCAAAAGTTTATAATTTTTAACAGTGTAAGAAGAAAATAGATTTTTGTAAAATCTGCAACTTTTGCTGCATAGTCACTCCATCACTTTTGTAGAATATCTCTTTTCTGACTAATGAGAATGATCCTTAAATCGTCAAGTAATCGTTTTCTGTAAAAACTGTTGAGGGACTACATTAAAATCTACAGATTTTTAACAATGTAGCACAGGCAGAACCAGGTGCAAACCAAATGTAATCTGGACAGGCGCATATATTTTCTAAGCAAATCGGGGGTTTAACTGCCTTTGGCAGAGCACAATGGTTCGCCACATGTGGCCCAGTTTGTTCTGATTTTATTCACTACATTGTCAGAGATTACCGGCCACTTGCGATTTTAGACGTTCTACTAAATATTTCGAAAGATATACGAGAAATTATTCTGAAACTGCAGGTGTGTAAACACAATGGTACAGGTCATATGTTTCTGCGAAGATTTTTTTCCGAAATCTCATAGGGGCCCATCAATAAATTAAAAAAGAAAGAAAATCTTTTGGATATCTCTGTCAAAACTAATGTAGTAAAAGCGTAAACTCCGGATTATGATTAAGTGGCTTATTGTAATAAACTGTGTTCATTTTTATGTGGACAGCATGTATACACGAAGAGAAACTAAGGTTCTTTTGTTTAAAACAGTCCTAAATTTTGACAAGTTTTTTTGCTTATAATTTACAGAGTTCTTAATATAAAAAAGTGTTCTTTTCAGAAACATGACAAACAACATTGTACACAATACCTTGCAATCAGAAATAAAAAATGATAAAAATTTTATGAAACAAGAGCAGGTTTACTAAGTATTGTTTTGCTGCACATCCGTGAAACCAATCAAAATATAATTTGCATAATGTGTTAGCTAAATGTATAGAGCAACTTTTGTGAAAGTACTAAACATAGCTTGAAATTTCTGAAAGTGTTCGCAGATAGAATAAGCTCAAAATCCGTAATTCCCAAAAGGAGGCAAAAATATGAGGGTCTATATCCAAATATAGTTGTACGTGATATATTGTGCTTGCTATATTTACACTAATAAATTGGATGTATGAATAAAACCCCTCATCTTTTTGCTTCATTTTGGGAATAACGGATTTTGATTTCTTCTTTTTTTTTATTTCTATCGACGAACACTTTAGGAATTTTTAAGCTATGTTTTTTAGACTTTCACAAAAATTGCTCTATACATTTAACTAACACATTATGTAAATTATATTTTGATTAGTTTCACGCATGCACAGTAAGGCAATATTCAGTAAACGTACTCATTTTTCATACATTTTTTATTATTTTTCTGATTGTATGTATTGTGTACAATGTTTGTCAAATTTACTGAAAAGAACACTTTTTTATATTAAGAACTCTGCAAATTATAAGCAAAAAACTTGTAAAAACTTTGGACTGTTTTTAAAAAAACCTCAATTTCTCTTCGTGTATGCATGCTATCCACATAAAAATGAACACAATTTATAACAATAAGCAACTTAATAATAATCTGGCGTTTGAATGCTTTTGGTACATTAGTTTTGACAGAGTTTTCCAAAAGATTTTCTTTCTTTTTTAATTTGACGCCCACCTATGGGATTTCGAGAAAAAATATTCATGGAAATATATGATCTGTACTTTTGTATTTACACACCTGAAGTTTCAGAATAATTCATCATTCATTTGTCGAGATAGTTAGTAAAACGTTTACAATCTCAGGTGGCTGGTCACATTTGGCTATGTAGTGTATTTTCAAACGAGTAAATATTTCCAAACAAATTTAATATTGAGCCACTACTGCCACGATTCTAGTTCAGTAAAATGTTTTTTTTTTTTTTTTTTTTTTTTTTTTTTTTTCGGAATAGTAATTATTAATGTTTTTTAATCATATATTTTTCATGTTTCTAGTGTAGCTATACGGACAAACCCAGTCATCTCTATTTCAATATACAGAAAGCACAGTAGTTTTGTTTTCGTCTGCGTATTGAGAATGCGGAACATAAGGAGATGCATATTGCGCAGGCGGAATTATTCCTAAATTCAGGAAACTCGCTATTTTACGATGTTTATTATAGTTTTTAATTAATATCTCGTCTAATTTTTAAAAATTGACAAATTCGTTATTCCGAATTACATCTTTCCGTTTATCCTCATTAAAATTTTCCGACCACTGTGTACGTTAGATTTTCCAAGACACAGCTAAAGTAAATCTTTCATGACTGTAGATAGATATCGATGTTTTTTTAATTGCAAACATATGACCTGTCACGAAAAAATGGAGGAGAGGAAGGAAGCTGAAACCCACATGCCTGAGAGTAAATTAAAGTCTTTGTCTTCAAAAATTATGAAAGGTAAATGTTTCAAAATTTTTTGAGAAATAATAATTTTGAACAAGTTTTTACCTATTTTTAAATTATCTTATTAAATTAAAATTAATAACTTATTATATTAACTAGTTAGATCAAAAACTTTAATCATGTTGCAAATATAAAAGGAATAAATTTTATAGCTCAAAACTTCCGTTATTTCATACTCATTACTACCATGCGTAATTTTAATTAACTCTTGGCTGATCATTAATTGCCTGTTCAACAGTCACATAAATATACTAGAGATTTACAGGGGTAGAAAATTTCTGATTTATATAGTGTTGAATCTATATTTGTGATACTTTTCTCCGGAAAGAACTTCTGAAGTTGTGCGGGGACATTATAAAGTTCCATGAGGGGGATATTTCATTCCCCTGGGGGGGGGGGGGTGTCCCCTCTGGGCTACCACTACCCCCTGACTTCAACACTGAACTAATATCGAGACTGGCCCAGTGTTAACCAGCTATTCCGGCAGGGTGTCAAAGCTAAAAACTCTTTTTCGATCTAAGCCGAGCAAAAGATATTAAAATTTGGCTCGAGCTCGGCCCAACTCAATTTCTAAAAAAAAAAAAAAAAAAAAAAAATCGATATTTTTTACCCTTTATTGTTCTGCAATTGAAATTCTTTTTAAAATATTGTATATAATACAGAATTTTTTAGTTTTTGTAATGCAAACAATAGAATACGGAATTAAAGCATTGTTATGATCATATAAAAGAATGATATTCAAATAAAGACACATTAAAATAAAATAGTTTAGAATGGATGAAAAGGATTAATTAAAAAATATATTATTATGAACTTATATAAAGGAAAAAAGTAAATTTTTCAAAATATTTCTTTTTAATATTTAAAGCCAAAATAAAAGCATAAGCCCGTGTGTGTCATTATGTACATTATGCGACATTTTCAGAAGGTAATTGCGTTTTTTAAATTAAAATGTCTAGTAAAATTTTTCGATAGTTACCTTCTCGTAACACGTTCGCTGCCGCTTACATGAAGATGTGATGATAGTTAATGCCGCACTGTAGAAGTGGGTTTTTCCCAAAAGCCGATTTACTTTTTATAACAAAGAATCAGTGAAAGATTTTTCCGCGCCAGCGCGTGACTGGTTATTGGACATCACCCCACATCACGCGCTGGCACGTGAGTGGCCCCTTAACGTTGGCGCCATATCATGCGCTTTCGCGTGAGCGGCAGCGAACGTGTTAATTTCGGAATGTTTGAAATTAAATAAAGAAAAAAACACTATTTAAAATTTCTGGTACATGAATAAATTTAGACTAAATTTGCAACATTGGTAAGAATAGAAGATTATTAACCCATTATCGGCCAATGGCATATTTTTAGATCGTTAGACTTAGTGGCAAAAGTGTTTTCCACACCAGTAAATATAAAGGTAAAAATATACTTTTTTTACAAGACAAAACCAGTGATAAAATAAGATAAAAATTATTCTTTTTTAAAAAGTAGTGGGAAATTCAAAATTTAAATTTTGAATTTCCCACCACTTTCTCATCAAACCAATAAAATAATCCGAACTTTAATGCATGATGTCTACTGGAACCAATTAATGAATTTTAAAACTTATTTTGCAAAAGCAACCGAAAACAATGCTTTACATTGCTTTATGAGGTCGGAATTAACAATTTTGTTCTCAAATTATGATGAGGATTCGTTGACGGATATTTACCCGATATATTATTGCTGTCTTAAAAATAATAAAGTCCTTCAACTTTAAGTGAAGAATTTTTAATTCACGACCAAACATAAAACTCAACATTACAACATTTAAAAAAAAAAAAAAAAAAAAAAAAAAAAAAAAAAAAATGGAATGACAGAATTTTTTTTTGTTTTTACAGGAAAACATCAGTTCAGTTCAATTGAATTCAGGTCACTGACGTAACATATCCCCTCCTTTTGAGTAAGCGAATGCTGGTTCAAAACCATTATGCTGGAGAGAAGCACCACATCAAGTCTCTTGGGAGTTTTCACAACATAACCAGCTTTTGTTTCCATGCGCTTGACATGGAGCATTCGGTATTGGAATCAAACTTGAGGTCTTCCCTAATTCATTTTTGAAATTTTATTCAAATTGAGCATTTTTTTAAAAATTGATTCTTCATTTTATTTAACTTCTTTTCAGAAGCAGGCCGTGTATCTCTTTCAATTCTTTCTTGTTCTTTTATTTGCGACATTGAATCAATTTTTAACTTGAGTGTTTCATTTTTTTCAGGAATTTTCACAACTCAGATCTAACGTTATTTAACCCTTTCCGGCACATGGGATACCTAATTTTAATGCCAAAATTGCAAACGGTGCCAATAATATTTTAGTAAAATTTTGATTTTACAATAAAAGCTTAAATTAAGGACTTGAAAATATCTAAATAATTCGTTTGTAATTCCGGTGTCAGTCGATAATTTCTCATTTTACTAACAGATTTTGCGCGTGCCGGAAAGGGTTAACTCATCATATAAATGCATTTTATTTTCTAAATATTCAAATTTCTTTTGAATAAGTAGTTATAACAAGTAACTTTCATTTCAGATTCAGCTTTAAAATTGAATTATTATTTTTTAAATTTTGTAATAACATTTTGATGAGTTTCTAGAAACTTTTTCGCAATCTACTATTGCGGTTTAATAGAGGATTGGGAACAGGTAAACATAATGGTAAACCAATGAGTCAAACGGCAAAATTGATTTTTAAGTGTTTTCCAAGATAGGACTTGACAGACCGATTGCGTTTTAACATGCGAATCAAGATTTACCTAATCCTACAATTTCATTCATGAACTCGATGAGGTGATTGTCTGTGCTGCCGCATCCCGATCTGTTAATATATATCGCTATTTTTTCGACAAAGACTTCCTATCTGTCCATGCACACTGTATGTAACTGCACATCTATAAAGATACGCTAAAATTTTGTTAAGTATTACGATTTATCAGCCTGTGATTTCGATAACGTTATTGGTAAATGCGGGGCATTTTCACCTGCGAAGAATTTTAAAGCTGCTAGGTTACTTCTACAAAACATGTTTCAGTTTTAAGAAAACATGCCTTTATTTATAAAATGATGTCATCTGCATTCGCTAAAGCATTCCACTTTTACAATCCAGTCTTAAACAACATCTATAGAAAAGTATGCATATGAGATCATTAACGTGGAATTATACACATATCCAACAAAAAGCAATATTCAAGAAGTTTGGCAAAACAAATCCGGTATCTCTTTTTGCGAAAGCATGTGATTGTGTTTGGGCCAAATGCAGCTGATTTTAGGGTTACATTTTTGGCATCACCAAACAAAAATTATCCTACGAGTTATTATTTTTTCACTGACAAAAAATGTTCGGATCAGGATTCGAGACAATAATTTTTCGGCTTATTTATTTACCAATTACAAGAGTTGTGTTAAAATTAATCTACGGAAAAATTATCAAACCTGTGAAAATTGTTGAGAATTTTTTTTTTATTAAGTCAAGTTAATCTATAAAAATAATTATTTTTAATGTTATATGAAGCATTGTTTGGAAAACTGAATGGAGTTAAATCCTATAAAATGGAATATCAAACATACTTCTTTTTGTTTATAAGGATAACTTACATTTAAATGTAGCCCGCTAGGCATCAAAATATTTGCCTCTAAGAACTTTTGAAGATCTGCAAGCTGGAAATATATAACTCATTATTTTAAAATTTTGCCGTCAATTCTTTTCGAAAGAACTTAAAAGTTTCAGTACTTTTATCACGATGGAAATTTAAGGATAATGAGAATTTCAGAGATTCTGATTTAATATTTTAGCTTGAATATTCTTAAGTGTTATTTTTATCATGATGTTACATTCTTCAAAATATTCAAAATATCGAGGCAAACAACATCGAAATTATAATTTTAAATTGTAATTTCAGGCAACGTTGAATGAAATCAGACTACGTCTGTATTCTATTTCGTTTAAAGCATTTCAACATTTTCTCATTTTAATCATCGGATATTTTCTTATTCTTTCTCTGGTGGTACTCAAAGTAGAAAAACGCGCTTTTATGGACAGTAAACGTTAAAATTAATAAAAATCGTAGAAGAATGGAATTTTCACTTTTTTACGAGTAAGATCATGAAGAAAGTTTCTGTGGGGTGGTTCAGAAATATATGTCAAAAATGTAAAGGCCAAAAGAGAGGACCTACAGTGTTTCCCAAAAATGTAGACAAAAGCAAAAAATGCAATAATTCACAGTAAAAATAAGAATGGGAAGGAAATATTTTGAATGTGCTTAATTCTAATACTACAGAAAGCAGATGATAGGGTGTACCAAAATTATAGATAATATTTGTTGTATCAACTATTTAAGGGGTTAAGGAGCACAGTTACAAATGTTATTATTTAATAGTGTTTCCGTTAACTTTAATTACCTCAGATGCATAGTTTTCCATCGGAAGTACTAAGTTTTGCATTACTTCTAAGGACAGTTCATAGTAATTGTGCTCTATCGCTGGTTTTTGGTCGAAAAATGTTGGCATTCATTTTCATATACTTTTCGTGCTTGATGTCCCATCACATTCTTCTTGGGATTTAATCCCGGACTAATTGATGGCCAGTTAATGGTATTGATATTAGTCATATTAATTCATATCTTTGTTACACAAAAGAATAGGCATTCTGTCTTGTTGAAATACACAGCTTGGCCCTCTCAACAAATCCTGTATTGGAATATAGTTGTCTTTCAAGATTTGCTGCTAGTCCTGGTAGTTCATTTTATTACTAATCTAGCTGACCTTCCCGGCGTTGCAAGGTTCCAAGATAATAATATTAAAGGAGCATGAAATTTGTGATTTTATCTCTAACTCGAAATAGTCTAAAGTACACGGCCACTGACTGTGTGAAAAATTGGTTTAAAAAAATAAACAAATAATATTTAGCGGTAAAAATGTTAAAAAAAAAAAAAAAAAAAAAAAAACTGTAATGGAAAACGGGAGAAGAGCTTACATGCAATTCAAGAATAGATAAGATCGTGATGCATACAAAAATCTATCATTTTGACAAAAATGACAAAAAATCGATGCTAAACGCACAAAAAATCAAAAAATCGTTAAACATCACATCGAAAATCGTATTGAAAATCGCATTGAAAATCACTTAAATTGAAAAATCATACCAGACAAAATTTAGTTAAATAGGCTAAAAGTTTTGAAACAATATTATTTTTATGATTCTCAAAAAAAAAAAAAAAAAAAAAAAAAAAAAAAGAAAAAAACGCCCCAAAATGCGGAGAAATACTATAAATCGCAATAAAAAATTCGTTAAAAGTTACAAAAATTGCCGCACGAGTTCCGAATAAACTTTATCGAAAAGAGAAAAAAAAAATTATAATATTGAGTGAAAAGAATGAAACCGTATTCCTTTTACTAATATGGAAAAATCGCCCCGAAACATAAAAAGAACGCTAAAAATCGCATTTGTTCATTAAATCCAAAGCCAAGCCAGCCCAAGTCATTACGGAACTTCCACCTTGCTGTCTACAGAAAAATCTTCTTTATTATATAAGTATTGCTCAGAATTATTATGTATGAATTCGCTAAACAGTGTACAATGGGATAAAATATAACAGTTTAAAATCTACATACCATTTTGTATGACGCTTAACACATACGCTGCCGATCACGCGCCAGCCCATGGTATGGCGCCAACGTTAAGGGGCCAAACGTTATGGCGCCAACGTATGGCGCCAACGTTAAGGGGGTGATGTCCAATAGCCAGTCACGCGCTGGCGCGGGAAAATCTTTCACTGATTCTTTGTGATAAAAAGTAAATCAGCTTCTCGGAAAAACCCATTTCTACAGTGCGGCATTAAATATCACCACATCTTCACGTAAGCGGCAGCGAAAGTGTTAAACATAAGATACAATGATAAAATTATCCCGACGGTTTCAACCGAACTACTCGGCCTTTTTCAAGGGAAAATAAAGATTTGAACTGACAAAGGAACGTTATTTAGCTCGAAGAGAGATGAAGGTAAAACACGAGGGACAAAAAGGAAAATGAAAACATGGGGGAAAAACTCAACAAGAATCGCCACACGCGGTAAAAACACGGAGCGGGAAAAACAGTAAGAGGACAACAAAAGTCAATTTTAAAGAATTAAAAAATTAAAAGAATTTATTATTATTATTAAGCTATTGCATAGCTTTTATCGCGGGCTTTGAGCGCGGCGACCGAATCTAGAAATTCCGTAACGAGAAAAAAAACCTAACACTCCGGCTAACCTCGTTTCAGTTCGGCAGACTTCAGCAGACTTCTCATTTATTCAATAAAGGAAAATTAATAAACTTAATAACTTAATAAGCTTTGGAGAGGGGAATTATGGGTAAAATGTCATGGTTACAATGAGTTGCCAACTTCTAAATACTAAGCAGTAAACATATGGCTGCGGGTATAGTGATTATATTGCTGGAACCTATCTATTATTGAAATAAAAACATGAAATAATATTAGTAAAATATTCAAAATATCTTTAAATCAATTTTTTTGGGGTTAAAAGTGTTTTAAATGGCCCGGAATTTTCTGGCCCAACTGTTAACAGCTGGGTCCGAACCGACTTTTTCCATTCTTTAAAATGGCTATCTCCATTTTTTGATATCTACAGGGGGGGGGGGGGCAAAGATATGGGGCATCCTGGGGCAACCCTACTAAAATCACCAATTACTTCAAAACTAAAATAATAAACAACTTTTAAAGCCTAATTTATAAAAACAGTTTAACTTTCAAAAATTTTTTAAATTTTGGTTGCCACCGTTTTAAAACATAAATTATAACAATTTCGAATTCTTTAATAATTAATTAAATACTATAGTGTAAGCCAGGCCTGTCCAACCTTCCAGTAAGCAGGGGCGCATCTTGGCACTTGGGACTTAATAAAGGGCGCCATTATTTATGTGACTGAAAACATGTGGCAATATTATCGCATAGTATTAGTATACCAGCATGTCTTAACATATTGCAAATGAAACGCATAGCGGTGAACAAAAGACCCCTACACTTCTGGAGTCACACGTCTGAAATTTCAAACTATATATTTTTTATGAGAAGTCTATATCAAAAATGTTTGTAGGGTAACGCGCCAGAAACTTTAATCGCGTCTATAATAATAAATATATAAATAGGAAAATCAGAGATATTCAGTAATAGAGTTCAGTAAGTTTATTTTAGATTGTGAAAATAAGGTTTGATTTATTTTGAGGGCGTGGATTAGTTATGTAAAGTACAAAAACAGACAAGCATGATAGTGACCAAACCATGCGGGTGGTTTCAGAGGGATAGACTGGAAGTGATTTCATAGATGGAAATCATTCTGCACTGTTTATTGTTTTTTCTAAGCAAAATTATAGAAAAAAAATAAAGGAAGAAAACCCTCTAAAATTTCAAAAGTCAAAATATAAAAATTAAGCCCTTTTGTCCATTATATAAAACAGCCAATGGGTCAGTGTGACAACAGTAAAAAGAAAAAAACTGAGAATTCATGCGCATGTATCTTCAAAGCGGAGGGAGGACAAGTGGAAACGTTTATTTTTCTCTTACTTCTTAAGTATTGAAAAGAGCTATTACCAACTATTAAGAGATTTAACTATCATAATTAGACTATCTAAAAAATAACTAAAAATTACAAAAATATACAAAATTAAATTTTTTAAGTTATGTTTCTGTTTTCTAATGTAGAACGACAAACCAACACCATGCTAAACATAGGTTTTAAAACTATCTCTGATAAAATATTAGTGATTTGAAGAAAGCATTCTTTATAATCGAATTTTACTTCTAGAATGTTGAATAGCAGGAAATCTTCAAAAGGGCGCCAAGAAAACCTTCAAAGGGCGCCATGGCGCCCGCGGGCGCTGCGTTGGACAGCCCTGGTGTAAGCTATCCTTAAACTTGTCACTTTATCTAGAGTTTGTCCCAATTCATAAAAAACAGGTTTACAGCGCCCCTAGCGATTTTTGTCAAAATTAAGTTTTTTGTCATTCTTAAATCTTAATAAAAGACCTAACTTATTAAAAATCAGTAAAACCAAACAGTGCAATCTATTAAATTTCTGATAGGTTTTTTTTTCTCCTCTCTCCAAACACCTCAACTTTTTTTTCCCACAACATCCTCACTGAAGTCATCTTCAACTATCAAGTGCAGAAAGGTCTACAGACATCAAAAGGTATAAGCTCTCAACTTTTTATTTAAGAATAATATTTTTTAAATATGGGAAGATGATAGGGCTCGAGCAAATAAAAAAATTGCTTTCTTATCGGTCATCACGCTCAAAAATTGTAACTTGAATTAATATCAAAGAAAAAGAAAAAAAAACTTGAATTAATATCAAAGACAAAAAAAAAAAAAAAAAAAAAAAAAAAAAAACTGCACAAATAAAAAATAAATAAATAATTATAATTGCATAAGTTGATAAAAAATGCTATGCAATAGCTTTACCGCGGCAGTCTCCGAGTGCCATACGTATTTATTATTATTATTATTACTAAATGCCAAAACATAAGTGAAGTCGTAAAATGAAAGGTATAGCCATTACTATCATTTACATAATGTAGAAAGTATCTAAGTAATTGCTAAGGCAAAATAATACTCGATGGAAAAACATGTACTATTAATAGTACCCTAAAATGGGCTGAATCGGAACACTTTTCAAATTCAATGTTCCAAAAAAGCCATAACTGATTTTTTTAATTCTTTTATTTTTTTACTAGAAACTTCGGTCTTGTTTTGCTCTTTACTTTTTAAGCAAAAACGTAACATTTGTTAGCGTTTATATACATGTATTTAATCTTTTTAATGATGTTCCCATTCACCCCGATCTTCTGGGGGAATCGGAACAAATGTTATAATCTTTATTTATTTTGATTCAAACTTTAATAGAGTTAATAAAAATAGGTAATAATGATAAGGGAGGAATAGGAACACGTAGTTACTGTGAAACCAAGCCTTTATTTAATATACAAGTAAAGATATGCCCTTTTTAAAAATTAGAAAAAACTTTGAACTTAAGAAAAATTAAAATTTATGCTAAGAAATTGTATTCGAATTGCACAAGTTGGAATTTAATACAAATTCAGCCCTGTTCTGTTTTATCCTTTACTAGTAGTGAATGGATAAGTGAATCTTTTGAGTAGCCGCAATCGCTGCATGTATTAACCCTTTAACGGTCATTGGTTTCGCCACGAAACCACAAAATTTTAATTCCGATACGCAACACTGACACCGGTATTTTTATCGAGAAATATCCTTTTTATTATGTATGTGAAAAATCACGTTTTCATATTTAGAAATATATTTGTTCTTAATTACCGGTGTCACTCATTTATTTCGACATCTTAGCAATGAAAATGCTATGATCGTTAAAGGGTTAATACGATCTACTAGTACACCCGCATCCCCGGTCCTTAGTGCTGTTTGCATCCCTCTCTTTTTAAATGCTTTTCCATTTTTAGATGTTTGTGTGATGTTGTAGATATCAAAGAATAATTCTGTGCAATTTTTCGTAGTAATTCGCTTTTTTAAAATTATTTTACTGTGTATTCCACGTCTGTTGGATTGGGCGTTGACTTTTTTGTTTAGCTAAGTAATTTCTTGGCACCTTTAAACTCTTCAAGTAATTAGAAAAAACACAATATTGATAAAACATATATTCATACAGATGTTTTTAGTTATTAAATGAATTTATTACTATATAGAAAAAAAAAAAAAAACTATAAGAGAAAACGTGTTCCGATTCACCCCGTAAATCTTAAACCTCTGATGTTACAAGTCACTTTTCACTTTTTCATTATGTAGTTTAGAAATAAGAAGAATTTAATACAGCATATCGTTTACAGGTCTATCATTAGTTAAAAATCCATACTCTTAGGTTTAGAATACGAAAAATACTGCAGTTACATACAAAGTTTTGAAGACTTTGAAAATATGAGGTTTTTGAGGATCTACTTCAGTTTTTTTTACATACCCCCAATAATGGTGCCGACAAGGCAAAACTGAATTTTCTAACTCTTAATGTTATTACCTTCTTATAAAAAAAAACAGTGGCAACTAAAAATATCATCACATATATTTATAATGAATATTTTTGTATGACCGGGAAGTTTCGTTCCTGTTTACCCCGCTCGCAGTTCTTATTCAGCCCGTTTTACGGTACACCAGGTCCGGAAGGATTAAACTATTTTTATGTAGATATAAAACTCCCGTTTTCTGTTCTTCTCCAAGGAGTATGGAATTCAATTACAGTCAGTAGATATAAAACTTATTTTCCTGATGCCCTAGTTTTTAAAGTAATCTGATTCTTCCCAGCTGTAGTTCAAGGCATCTGCCTTCTTGATTTATTCTCTTCGTTACATTCTCTGAAATGCGGATGCACCTGACGCTCGTTACAAATTCTAAGGAAACTATTAAATTGTGAAAAAAAAACTGTATTGTAATATTTCTTACACATGATTTCGTCTAACTTCCGAGCGACAGATAAAGACGATGCATTAACATAATACGAAAAAAGATTTTTATTGTACGGTACAAATTTCGTGCATGTAAATATAATTTTTTTATTTTCTTCTAATTTTACAAGAAAAAAATATTGGATTTGTGAAAATTTTCGAATTTCGGTTTTCGACTGATTTACACGTTTTAGGGATCATAGAATCCGAAAAACCTATTTTTTATAAAATGTCTGTCTGTGAGTCTGTCTGTTTATATGCGACATATATTTTGTATACACTCTCTCTCCAGAGGTAATGCACGGAAATTCACAAAACTTTCAATTTTGTTAGACTTTGATATAAACTAAATCTAATTAGTTTTTGGTGTATATTGCCCTACATGTGGCATTGCTATGCTACAATTTTCAGGATTTCCATAATAGCTATATCTCAAGAACAAATAAACGAATTTTCATAAAATTTCAGATTCCATTAGACCTTAACCCCTTCGCGACGAGAGCTTTTTACGAAATTTTTAATGTTTTGTCACCGGTTTTTTAAACAGAAATTTGTGCCTTATTAAATCGAGAAAATGCTCCAATTGAATAAGACAAATTTTAGGCATAATTTTACTGGTGAGAATAAACAAGGATTCGTAAGCCTTTTTGCGGCATGTATACGTGTCGTTCGTCTCCAAGGGGTTAATATTATATGATTCTGATTACGTTTTTGTGTAAATCACACCACAGGTGGAGTGGCTGTGTAGCATTATTCACGATTATCGCAGCAGCTCTATCTCAGGAACGAATGCATACATTTTCATCAAAATTCAAATTCAATTAGTTCGTGATGTAAATTAGTATTCTTTAGCTTTTGGAGTAAATCGCTCATCAGGTGGCACTGCTATGTGGTATTAGTCAAGATTATCGCAATAGCTGTATGTCAATAATTAATGCACGATTTTTCATCAAACTTCAAATTCATTTAGTCACTGATATAAATTAATATTTTTTAGCTTTTAGAGTAAATCGATCAAGAGATCGCGCTTCTATCCTGTTTTTTTACAATTTCTGCGATGATTCTATCTCAAATACTAATACACGAATGTTCCTCTAATTTCAGATTCAAGTTAAAACTTGAAATAAGTTGTTGCTGACTAGACTTTGGTGATTATACACTGATTAGAATACCTAATCAGTGACGCTACTATGTTTCATTTTTCTGGAAATATTAACATGTATGTGTTAGAAGGAAGTTTTGAGATTGTCACATTCGACTAGTTTAAAACTATTGTTATGTAAATACAGTCGAACTCGTTTATAACGAGCTCGGATTTAACGAGAACTCGGATTTAACGAGTCAAACGAGAATATTTGGTTGGATCAATGTTAAGTCTATGGAACAGAAATCACTTTTAACGAGCAAGACCCGGTTTTAGCGAGCAAAATTTTTCTGTCTTGCAATCTTTTTTCTCACTTTTCTAGTCTTTCTGTCTTATCTCTTTTTTTCTTCTCCGCGGTTTAATACTTTTGTAGAAAAATTCCTCCAGCATTCCAATGTCAATAGGGAGGATTCAATAATCCGGTGCAACAGGTGGGGCTGATTGTAAACAAGGGGGGGGGGTGAGAACAGCTGCACCTGCTAATGTGTAGAGGTCAAGCAGGATGGTCAGATGTTCATTCTTTGGCCTGAGTTCGTTGAGTACACGCGACAATTTTTATCCTCTGACTATGTCGAAACGTAAGGCTTTATCGGTTGACGAGAAAGTAAAAATTTTACAGGAGTTGGATGGCGGTGCTAAAAATGTCGAAATCTGCAAAAGGTATGGATTGTCTTCATCTACTGTTACCACACTGCTAAAAAACAAAGCTAAGTTAATGGATGCATACGACCAAAATAAAACAGACTGTAAGCGACTGAAGAAGTGTTCGAAAGAGGATTTAGACGAAGCGTTATTGAAATGGATGAAGGTGCAACGTAGTGCTGATTTTCCTGTGAGTGGAGTTATTCTAAAAGTGCAAGCAGAAAAATTTGCTGAACAACTTGGATATTCTGAGTTCGTGTGTTCTAATGGATGGATTGATCGGTTTAAAGTTAGACATGGCATAACTTTTGGAAAAATATGCGGAGAAGCCAAGTCTGCAAACATGGCGGACATTGCAAAATGGTTGAGTGAAAAGTGGCCAGGCATCAGAGAAGGATACGCAGCAGATGACATCTATAACGCTGATGAAACAGGGATATTCTACAATGTAACCCCACAGTATACCTTAAAATTTAAAGGTGAAAAATGCATTGGAGGCAAGCTCTCTAAAAATAGGTTAACAGCTTTAGTGTGTTCGAACATGTCTGGCACTGACAAGAAAAAACTCTTGATTATCGGCTAATCAAAGAACCCTAGATGCTTCAAAAATGTGAAAAAGCTACCGGTAGACTATGATCATAGCCGAAAAGCCTGGATGACTTCAGCCATTTTCACAAAATTCATTTCAAAATGGGAGAGACAACTGCGGAGAGAAAATCGTAAAATTCTCCTTTTGATAGATAATTGTTCAGCTCATTCCGAAATCACTGGACTCGGATCCTGTTCAATATCAGGATTGAATTTTTGCCACCAAATTCTACATCTGTTATCCAGCCTATGGACCAAGGAGTCATAAGAAGTTTTAAGTGCCACTTCCGTAAGCAACTAATTTTGATGATTCTGGACCGAAGAGATAGAAGTGCAACATCATTAAATACCAATGTGAGCGTACTGGAAGCTATACGTTTGATGAACGATGCATGGGAAAATGTCACATCAACATGCATCATCAAGTGTTTCCATAAGGCTGGATTGGAGAGTTGTCAAGACGATCAATCCACTGAGGAAGAAGAGGTTGACAATTTCTTACAAACTGCAAATTTGGAAATGACCAAAGAAGAATTTCTAAACTATGTATCCATCGACGACGATTTGATGACCTCAGATGTACCAACTACCGAAGATATTGTAGCTGAGCGAATTCAGCGGAAAAACATGGCGAAAGCGATGAGGACACTGATGAATATGAAGAAACTGAACCACCCCCAACTTGTTCTACTATGTTGAAGTTCGTTGAAAAAATTCAGACCTTTTTTGAAGCGAGGGATGTCAGTGATGATGTCTTCCGGGCGATGAGTCTTCTCCGAAGAACAGTAGCACAGGAAAGAGACAGGGAACGAGTTCAAAGTAAAATAACAAAATATTTTAAATAGTATGTAGATTAATGAAAAAAATAAATGTTTTGGTAAGAATCTTTTCCTTTATATTTCTTTCCGTTTATTATTTCTTTCCTTTAAGACTGTAGCGCAAGTAGAAATTTTTTGCTGGTTGGGGGGGGGGGGGGGTTAGTTGTCATTAAATATAACAAAAATATTAATTAAATTAATTAATGTAATTAAAGTAAGTAAGTATTAATTAAATTTTAAGTAAACTCAATCATTTGACCTCCCAAGCACCCCCCCTCTTGTGGTTGCACGCCTGCCTTGAGGACCCGTTTATTACGAGCACTCGGATTTAACGAGTACATGTTACGGTCCCTTTGTGCTCGTTATAAACGAGTTCGACTGTATAAAACCCCCGTTTTCTGTTCTTTCTCCAAAGAGTATGGAATTCAGTTTGATTCAGTAGATAAAAAAAATACTCTGATTACAGGTTAATAAAATAAATCAGGTGTGTAATATTATTTGTCATATTTTCAAAAAAGAATGTTACTTTATTTTAAAGAACTCTGCAAATTGTAAGCAAAAATCTTGGAAAAATTTGGGACTGTATTTATAAAAACTTTAATTTTTCTACGAGTATACATGCTATCGACATGAAAATGAACACAGTTTCTTACAATAAGCCACGTAATCATAATTTAGAGTTTGAGCGCTTTTGCTACATTAGTTTTGACAGGGTTATCCAAAATATATTTATTTTTTTTAATTTGTTGACCGTTCCCTATGGAATTTCGGGAAAAAAAATCTTCACGGAAATGTGTGACTTGTACTATTATATTTATACACTAAGAGTTTCAGGATAATTCCTCATGTATTTTTCTAGATATTTAATAAAATGTCTAAAATCGCAAGTGGACGGTCATCTGTGATCAGGTAGTGTACGCCATAGATTAAAAATTAATATTACTGTACCAATAACATACAAATTTTAAATAAAATTTTAGTTTTACAATTTCCGGTACTGCAAATTTTTAAACTTCTAAACATCACATATTCCCAATTTTTACATCGTCGAATAGAGAAAAAAAGTTTGAAAGCTGTATCTCAATTTGTTTTTAAGTTACTATTTTTTTTGTAGTTTTTTTAACACTCTTTTTGACTTCGTGCCAACTGAAGTATTTCATTTTTGGACACCTAACCTGGACCAATCAGAAAACGGATAAAATAAAATAAGTTGCAGAATTCAAGATTCATATATACTTCAGATTTACTAACTCTCTACCGAGAACAATAACTGTTTTTCAAATAGTTAAAAAAAAGACGACTCACCTAACATTGTTTTTTTTTTTATTATTAGTGTATTAATTGGAGTTGAATGACCTCTTCAAGCTATCTGCTATCCTATCCTGCAGAAAAGGCAAATTTTTATACGAAGAATAATCAAAAACAAGATTTTGTAATCCCAATGTGTGTAACTGGAATAATAATTAGAAATACAAAAGAACCCACAAACTACAAAGATAATTAAAAATAGGTTTAATTATTATCAAAACATAACTTAATAACCAGTGAGATTTCTGGAACTGTTTTTTTCTTATGAGGGCATCGATATCAGTTTTAAAACTGGTCAATTTTAATATTAAGTCACTTTTTACACCCAGTTCGTTTCTATTGCTTGTTATTCAAAAACAGCAAAATAGAAAAAGCATGTTCACACAATTGTGTCGTGTTGAACCCCATCATGGAAGTCAAAGCTAATTTAGATATTTTTTGATATTCTGCTAGTATATTCATATTCATCAAAAGAAAATTAAGGATTTTCCCTTAAAATACCATTAGCTGTTGAAATTGCTATATTTTTTAAACAGATGAAATAAAGGATATATTTTTATAACAAATTTCTATTGTTCCATGATCCACAAAAACAACAACCGCCCGACCCACCAATGGGTCACAATTCACAATCCATAGGTTGGGAACCGCTGTTCTATACTTTTTCTATCTTTTTTACTGCGGACTTCCCATTATTGGTGAAACCACGCCCTCACTATATTCCGATGGGTTGTTTGCTTGGCAGCCTACTTTCATATAGACTTTTACTTGATTATTGACTCATTTCATCTTCATTTTTTTATGTGTTCATCTTCAATTCTTCAATTCCTTATGTCTTGGAGACATCCCTTTTAAGGACTAATTTTTACTACTACATGCATTCGTGCGGTTGTGGGCGCTTTGCCGCCTTTTATACTTAGTGCTATTTGCAATTCATTCAACTTTCTACATTTTCTTTTTTTATTCACATAAAGCCCCACAATTTGCTTCAAAATTTGGAAGCCCCTGGAAACTATCACGTATTGGCCAGTTGTCTGGTTTATATACTTAATTTATTTAAAAAAGAAAAGATGATTTCAGTAAATATTCTGAATTCACTTGTCCTGTCAATTGGAACCATCATTTTTAGTTTTGGAGATCAAGGGGTTAAATAAGTTCTTGTAAAGTCTTCGTATTTTATTTATTCTCTGTTAAAGTACATTAAATCTCGTACGATTTTCATCATCATGAAGACCAGCAGGTGACGCCACATGTCAAGGACACTTTCCTTATTTACGAAATAATAAACATTCCTGCTGAAAACAGCTGCTCGCTGTTTTACTTTTTTTTCTTTACTTTCTTCTCTGTTTTTGTTTTATTCAGTGTAATGTCTGTATTAGAACGGATACCATGTTGTTAACGCGAAGCTCTGTATTTTTTATGTTCAGATTAATAATTAAATTGCCTCTTAACTTAACGCTAAATAATGTTTAATGTAAATGTGTGTATTAATATACTTTATAAAATACAGTAGTCAATTATAAGTGGTCTGAATTCTTGACGTCAACACAACACTCTGTGTTTCATCTCTTCTTTTTCCCCCTTGAGTTTCATAGCCTGCATCGAAGAGTGATACCGAAAGAAGAACTGGTGACATTGGAATATGCGTTGTGCTTGCCAAACGGACAAAAGGGAATAAGGTAAGTTCCTTATTTCACTTACTTATCATGTTTAAAGTATTGATTACTGCTTTTACGGGGCTCAAAAAGAAACAATTATTTTTAAATTAAGAGATTATGAGCATGATGCGATAGCCCCAATTAACACTTGAGCAAAATTTTGAAGATAAAAATAAATAAATGAATGAGTGCATTATATGCACACATAAAAAAGAAAACATTATATAAAAATAACAATATAATATTAAAATGCAAAACAACTGCCAACTGCATCACAGTGTGTAACATATTATTTTATTATCTTATTTTACTTACTTATTTACTTAGCGTAAAAAATAAACTGAAAAATACGAATCACAGTTGAATTAGATTCGTGATTAAGATAAATCATAAAATAAACAAAACAGTCATAAAATAATAATTGATCTAGATAAAACAACAAAATTTAGCAATTACAAATATGGCTGCTGGAAAGGAAATCGCGCTAATCGAAAAATTAACCGATCAGAATTATAGCAATTGGGCCTTTAAGGTTGAAAATTTATTGCTAAGGGAGGATTTATTCACCATGGTCACATCCGAACCTCCAACCCCAGAAACTGCCCAATGGGTTAAAAATGATGCAAAAGCTAGAGCTTTGATAAATCTGTGTATAGACGACTCCCAAATAATACATGTAAAACACCTCAAAACCGCGAAAGCCGTCTGGGACGCATTAAAGAAAGTACACCAACGTGCTAATTTATCAAGCAAACTATTTTTGTTACGCAAATTATACTCACAAAAATTTAATGAGGGCGGCGATATGATCGGACACATAAACAATATACTGTCACTAAGAGATAAGCTCACTGCTATCGGAGAAGATATAGCTGATTGGCACATATGTGCACTACTGTTATGCTCGCTTCCACACTCTTATGATCCCCTCGTGACTACGCTGGAAGCCCGTGATGAGGAAAGTCTGACTTTAGAGTTCGTTAAAAACAAATTAGTAGACGAACACAAACATCGTTGCGAAAATCGCGAAGCAAGCTCAAGCTCGCGTGACTCAGCGTATAAAGCGGTAAACAAAAACCATAAAAGCAAGAAATTTTGTAGTTACTGTAAACGCCTTAACCATGATGTTTCAGAATGTTTTCACCTAAAAAACAAGAATACAAACAATTTTCAAAGAAATGATTGGAACAGAAACAAACCTAATAACAATAATGCGAACAGTTTCAGAAATAATTCCGCAAGTAATAGGAACGGTCAAAGCAATCCAAAAAACGCTTCCAATTTTTGTTTCAAAGGCAAAGCCGACACTCTAGAAAGAACGGATGACACACTTCCCACCACAGGTTCCGAAAATACTATAGAATATGAAATACCGCTTATAAACGAAGCGCAGACAATTAACATGAATAAATTCATCATAGATTCCGGATGTACGCGTCATGTTGGGTTTGCAAAGGAAAAATTTACAAATTTCAAACCCGGAGATTACGGAAGTATAGTGATAGCCGATGGGAAAAGATTGAATTCACGCGGAATAGGGGACATAACGATAAACACCAATTCGCCTCATAAGGTTACATTGAGGGACGTTTTATACTGCCCGGAACTACAGAGTAACCTGCTGTCTGTAAAGAAAGCTACCGAAAATAATTTTAAGGTTATCTTTGAGAAAAACAACTGCAGTTTCATTAAAGATAATGGAACAGTTTTAACGGCAGAATTAAATAATAACCTGTACGAAATCGAACCGAAGGACGAATATGGATACACCATTCGGACACAGGCGCTCTGTGACGATCCAGATTGCATAACCACTTGGCACAGACGACTCGGACATAAAAATTTCGAATCAATCAAATCTCTAATGAACCAAAACCTCGCGGAAGGTATAAATCTTAGCAATTGTAAACATAATACAACATGCGAAAAATGCATCGAGGGAAAGCTAACGACACTACCCTACCCTAAAAAGGCTTCGAATAGGTCAAAAGAAATTTCGTCACTAATCCACAGCGATATTTGCGGGCCAATGAGCACCGAAACTTTTACAGGAAAAAAGTACTTCATTATATTCACCGACGACTATAGCAGATTCACTACGACTTACTTACTCTCACACAAGGGAGAAGCGATAGTCAAATTAAAGGAATATGCGGCACTTGTCAAAAATAAATTCGGGAAACAAATTAAAGCAGTCAGGACAGATAACGCGGGAGATTACCTAGGTGACGAATTTGTAGATTACCTAACATCTAACGGTATAGAACACCAGCTTAGCGTGCCGTACTGCTCACCCCAAAACGGCGTGGCGGAACGTAAAAATCGTACGCTCGTCGAAATGGCACGGACCATGCTCTCCGACGCCAATTTGCCTAAGCGGTTCTGGGGCGAAGCAATTCTCACCGCTACATACCTGACGAACCGTCTACCCCCGACGGCCAACGATAACAATAAAACTCCGTTCGAATTGTGGAACAACAGAAAACCAAATTTATCCCACATAAGAACTTTCGGATGTAAAGCATACGCCTACGTAGAGAAAATAAAAAGGTCAAAATTTGACGAGAAAGCCGTAGAGGGAATCCTTTTAGGGTACGATAACAGGAGCAAAGGGTATAGAATTCACACTGGCGATAACAGAGTGATCATATCTAGAACCGTTAAATTCTTGGAAAATGAAGCAAATAGTACGAAACAAAGTTCGGAAGAAAATGAAATCCCTTCCGGAGAAATTAAAATCGATTTGAACCTTAATGGACACAATGAGGAAACCGATGAACCACACACACATACGCAACCCCGAAGGTCACTAAGGGAAAACAGGGGAGTGCCCCCCGAACGATTCGGAATTAGCGCAAATATTTGCCAAATCGAAGAACCCAAAACTTGGGAAGAAATGCAAAGCATACGAGATCCCGAAATAAAAAACAAGTGGTTAGCCGCAACCGATGAAGAAATAAAATCATTAAAACAAAATAAAACATGGGTACTAGTGAAACCAACCCCCGGAAAACGCATAATTGGATGTAAATGGACATTTAAGAAAAAGTGTAACGCTGAAGGTGAAGTAGAGCGCTACAAGGCTAGACTCGTAGCGAAGGGGTATACACAAAAGTTCGGATGTGACTACGATGAAACCTTTGCCCCGGTTGTAGCCCACACTACCATTAGATCATTTTTGAATGCAGCTGTATATAAAAATCTAGATGTTACACACTTCGATGTAAAAACGGCGTTTCTGCATGGAGATCTCGACGAAGAGGTACTTATGTACCAGCCCCAGGGGTACGTCGAAAAAGGAAGTGAAAACAAAGTGTGCAAACTAAATAAAGCTCTATACGGGCTCAAACAGGCTGCCAGAGCATGGAACGTTAAAACGACATATTAAGGGAACTCCAATTCGATCAATGTAAATCATATATGTAAAGGCGTTTTCCTTTACATATTAGTTAATAATTTATTTTCCCCTTAGTTAAAATTACAATATTCCCTTAATTTGTAACTTTATTTAATAAGCTAGATTTTTAATCCCTTTAATTCTATTCAGTTACTAACGGCCATTTTTTCCTTTAAAATATAATTTCAGTTATCTCTATATCTTTCTTTAAAACCACAACGTACATCCGTTTGTTCATGTAACTGTAAGTATTTTCCCATTGCAACAACCATTTAAAGAGTTATTTCTAGCCTGTATTTATTCATAGTTAAACGCTATTCGCTTAAGAAACAGATGCGCTAAGTTTGTCTTTTTATTTCATTAGAATTCATTTCCTTTCCGAGCCATGAGACTCTTGTTAACCCTAGGTAAAGAATTCAATCCTTGTGGTTTTCCGGTGCCATATACACCCTTTTATCGTTTGGCATTAATTATTTCAAATTTTACACTTGATGCATTCTCATTCCACCCTATGTAACGGAAATCAAATGCATGTCTCCTATCATCGAAAATGTACATCTGGTGTTCGTTATTGGCGATAAATACTAATGTAATACGCCAAAGACAGTGGTTTCAAAAATTGTATTTTCACCATTCGGCTCTCATCCTTGGTACTGTTATGTGATACAAGATTCGCCTACGTTCCTGCGGTCGACGGGACTGACTACCTGCCGACTGGAGCCGAGCCTTGTTATCTGCCTGATGCTCTTCAATAAACGGATTTTGTGTAAAGAATAACTCGTATTCTCTTGGAGTTTTTTTTTGTCTTTTCTTGAACCCGTGCTTACATCACCGATGCGGAGTGAATCCCCCTCTCACATTGGTGCAAAGTGCCGTATTTTTTTCTCCAAAAAAAAAAAAAAAAAAAAAAAAAACTACGGTATGTGGACTGCGGTAATAAGTTAAAGATGTTCTTCAATCATTCGAACATTTGACGGTATGACTCCTTTCCGTGTTTCATGACGAATGTTGAATTCTTTTCGAGTTAGCACGATTAAAAAAAGAAAATGAAAACTATTTCGAAGCGAAAGTCTTTTGCTCATTTTCCATTTCTGAAGCGATTGATTATTAATCATAAAAAAACTGTTCGCAATATTAATCAACTTAAACGTCGATACTTACTGCAAGTGACTTTAGTAAAGAATTGTGACTTTTCTGCAGTAAGCAACTTTAACAAAATCTGCATTTTATTCTCACTTCGCCTTTAAATGTCAACATAACATTGTGTTCGCGCCGGCAACCCTGGAATTCTCCCTGGCAAGCTAAGTTTTCTTCGCCTGTCATCAGTGCCGGACTTAAATGAATCATAATGCTCCTTCATGTTTTCGTGAAGAAAAAGGAGATAAATATGTGAATAAACTTCCCTCTGACAAATTTACTACACATCAGCACTTTAGACCTCTGCAGTTAATACTTTTTAAAGACAGGCTTGCAGCTGATCCTTGATTGACGTACAAAACAGATAGCGCAGCAAAATTAGCAAGGACACATGCTGTTGTTAATGTATCAGTTAATTAGGAAAGTGTTATTTGGAAAAGGAATGTTTTGTTTTTATTTTTTTTCGCGCTTCAAAGTGCAGTATATTTAAATAGATATAGAATAAGATTTTAACGATAATATTTAATATAGATTACATAAAGTTTTCAAGGCCTTCAGTTTTAATTTTTTTTCAGCTAAGGTAAGTAACATATTTCTATGGCGATGATGCGATGTAAATTCATGTTTTGTTTAAAAGACATTTAAAGTCTCTTATTTTTATTGATAGAAAGATTTTGGTAAAAAAAAAAAAAAAAAAAAAGGAAGTATAATGCTTTCAGGATTTTACGTTACTTGAAATATGTTTTTCCTCTATTAAAATAGTTTCCAGTATTATTTTTGAGGAGATACAAAGTATTTCTTAAAATATTAAGAGTTGTGCCTACATTATGTAAATTATAGACAGGTCTTGTCACAACTTAGAAATGAAGCACTTTATTACTTTATTTTTAAGTTTTCACTTTCTTCGTGAGTGTTTTGTTTGTAAAGCTAAAACCCTTCCATAAGTGTTTTTACAGATATTAATCTAGAATTTGTTAAATATTTTTATAATAATACACAAAGTTTCTTGTGCATTCCTTCATGAGATTTCGTACAAAAAAAATAGAAGCTGATATTACGTTCTATAAAACATTGTGGTACTAATATTTTCAATTGATGCCATTGCATATATTATTTACTCTTAGAAATTTCATGCCTTTTATTACTTTTAGATATTTTAATAGTTTTCTATATTTTAGCTATTTAAAGGTATTTTTATAATATTTTTGTCTCAAGTTAGTAAACATTTAGTAAATATATTTGTAGTAGATTGTGGTTCCGTTAAATGTCTTAATATTTAAAGCAGTACATATTTTTTTTGTGTAATTCGTCACATATTTACATATAAAAATATAGATTTTACATGAGTAATTAGGTGTAGGTAAAGATTGTGTTTTTAAAAGTGCTCAAAATTGTTTTGCATGACTGTTATTAAATTCTTTCTCAGTTATACTCAGTCACCTATTTTAAGTTGAAATTAATTTTATTCTGACAACAATGATTGCTTATTTTTATTTTTTGAAATACACAGTGAAAGGCATTAGACACTAGTTTATTACATTGTATTTTTTTTCGTTCTCGAATAATTTCAAGGGTGCGTAAAATACGTTTTGGTATTGACATATTTTTTTTTTTCAAATTAAACTGTCAGATTATGTACAGTTTGACTTTAGTCAGTGTGTTGGATTCAGCGATACCTTACCTTTTTACACACAAGTTTGCACTTTCAAATTGTTTGTGAAATCTATTTTTTTAATTTTTACACGTGTATCGCTGCATCCTCATATATGTGCTTAATTTTTACTTGTTTCAGTTACAATCCCCCCCCCCCCCGTAAACGTAAATATTCATTTATTCATTTTATATTTTTACCATTCATAATATGCAGGTGTATACCAGTAGTCATTTTGGAGGTCCTACATTATTTTTTTTTCTCCCTATTTTGATGTTTCGGTGATGCAGGGATATTCTGCGGTGTGACAAACTCGCAATTCAGAAATGATTACTTAATCTATTTCGGAGCCCATGAATTGCGTGTCGGTTGCTTGCGGTTATACACTCAGCCATGTGCGCTGGTTCGAATTTTTGTGTATAAGCGTTTCAGTGCCTTTATTGTCACATTGCATTCTATTCGTTTTTTTTCTTCTCTCCAATAACAATATTTTGCGATGCAGTTTGCTTGACTAAAATCACACTATTTGTTTTTCTTATGAAATAGTTACACACCTTAAAAAAAAAGAGAAGTATTTGTTCACGAAAAAAATAAAATATAAATAAATTTTCTCTTCTAGCTGAGATAAAAAAAACTTGCTTTGCAATTAATAATTTTGAGACTTGTAAACTTAAAATATATAGATACCATATTTTTCTTGTGTTTTTCCTTTCCTACTTATATATGTTTGCTGTGAATTTTTATATACCTACACTTGTCTATGTTTATTGTATATACAGGTAAGAGGTGATAATCTCACTTTTATATTTTTAAGTTCTATACATTTTATTTGTGTATCATATAAACACATAATTTTAAATAGAGAGTCCAGTGTTGGGCTTCGAGAGTTCAACTTTTGCATCTGTGACATCGTAAAAAAAAAAAAAAAAAAAAAAAAAGGAGCGAGTTAAATTTATTTTTCCTACAGTAGTAGGTTGGCAGTTATTATTATTATGTAGAGGGCAGATTTTAATACACTTCTCCACTTCCTGTGTCTTCCAAAAAAAATAATAATACACATATTATTTTTCAGTAATAAGTTTTTCTATTTGATTCGACTTTCTGTCATATTTATCATTAGATTTTTTTTTTGAGTCACTTTCAAGATGTAATATGAAAGCTTACACACACAGAGAAGATACTATCTCATTTTCCCCCGCTTCTTAAATGAAAGATAGTCACAGAATCTAATAAAATCATTTTATTTTTACATTTTTACACTTTTACACTTTGGTATGTGTGGCATTTGGCATACCCCTACACAGTACATTTTTATGTATTTGTTCTTTCATTTTGGCAGTCATAAAATTTTAAATTTATTTTGTGTTAGGTCATCATTCACGGCGCTGTTTTCCCGGGAGCAGCAATGTGTCTGATGTGTTGATTTCAGGGTTTGATTGAGCAAGTTGGCCGCTTGCTTAGTCAAAGACTGAAATGGATTTATTTACACGATTTTTTTAATATTTTAATTATTCACACAACGTGAACACTTAGAATAATTTATGGTTTTTTTTTAGTTTTACATAAAGTGTGTACATAAATTAATTGTACACAGTGATTGCACATGCATCTAAATTTTTATGCATGAAATAATTTGTAAGTTTGATTACCTTTTACATAGGTAAACACACAGGTGATAAGTCATTAATGGTACAAATAGTGACTCGATAACAATATTTCTTATTTCAATTTTTCTCTCAAATATATGACGGCATTTTTCTAAAATTCATGTCGATGTATAATGTTTTGTTATTTTGCCTTCTTTGAAACATATCTTTCACGACTGGATCAGGTAAAAAAAAAAGGATTTTTTATTTTAGATTTGATGCCTCTTAATAAAATTTTAAATCATTTACACTTTAACTTTAATAATATTGTGTATGTAAACATTTTATTTTATTATGTGTATTCTTTTGCTAATATAGTATTCGACAGTATATTTTTCTCATACATAGTAGTTCATTGATAATTTACACGAAACTAGAGGTAGCTGGGTTAGACTTTGACAAGATTCTAGTTACACTTTACACGTTGTTCATTGATTTTTATTACACACACACTGGTTGTTTACTATGTTGCTCTATTTATTTTTCATGACTGTATTTTCTTTTTAAGAAAGAAAGTATATTGTTGTAGCATTTTTCTCCTAAAAAAAGGCCCCCCCCTTTTTTTTTTTAAAAAAAAAGGATTGGATTTTTTTTTTTTAAAAAAAGGATTGGATTTTTTTTTCACATTTTTAGAATTTGTTGGATAGAATTTACCTTAGAAATTCCACATTTTTTTCACTTCACAAGAATTTTTTTTCGTTGTTTTTTTCTTCATTCACTGTTTGGACATTGTTGTGTTTTTTTTATAACAAAATTATAGCAATATTGTTTTTTTGTAATTTAACCCTTAACTGGCAGTGTAAACAACGGTAAATTTCAAAACGTAACACAATGGGTTTTGTGCTTAGTGTACAGGAGGAACTTTTGTTCATTGAATTTACACATTAGTTCATTGCATTTTTTTGTTCATAGAATATTACACACGTTGCTCATGGTTTGGGTCTCTCAGTACCCAAAATTTTGCTTCACACACATTACACATTAGTTCATCGTTTACAAAAATACTACTTCCTGGTGTTTTCTGTTCTTCGTGTGCACTGGTACTATAGCCCTTTACATTTCATTTTTTATGTGGGTTTGCTATGTCAGTTCCTGTTGCTTTCACACATGATTCCTTTCACATAGTTCGTAGGATCGTTTACACTTTTGTCAGAAATTTGTTTGATATTTTGTTTGCACATTTTGTTATTACATACACCGCTCATGTGTTTTGCCAGATTTTCTAAAATTAATTTGTAGTTACGGTTTCAATTTTCAGTTTTTTTCCATACTACACCGTGTTTACATTCATCCTTTTTGGTAGTGTGTATAACGGAAATTTGATTTAACAGGACTTTTCTCAATTTAATAGATGTACACCATGTCAGTTTTTTTTCATTGTCCATTAAGACTTACACATGATATACTTGTAAGGTTTTCATTATTTCTGGTCAGTTTGTACACAGGTAAACATTATTTTTTTTTGTTCTCTTTTCCTGTTGACATATGCAGCCGCATGCTGATAGTCTTCAGTTACTACACCGAATGGTGTTTCGGGCTGCACTCTCTCACACACACATACATCTATTCTTTTAACGCTTGTGTACGATTCACATTAAGCTGCCTTACATTTTTTTTCACACGTTATACATTAAATCTTTTGAAGAAGGCTAGTTTTTTTACATATTTTTTTTAAAAAAAGTTCATTGTACACCCCTGTTTTTTTTGCCTAAATTAAATACAGCCTAGATCAGTAAACAGACTGTTTTTTTTTGGCATAGAGAATTATTGATAAAGTCAAGTTTCATCATATAATTCTGCCATATTTGCTCCTCTTTTTGCTCTAGTTATAAAACTTATGTGTCACAGAGTTCTCAAAATGTTTGATTGTGTTTTTATATAGATTCAATATTTTATGTGTTATTTTACCTTTTAAATATAATTCATGTCTCAAAAAAATATAATAATAAAGTAGAAGTTGTAATGTAACCAACTCGTTTAAGCAATAAAAAAAATTGCTTTGGCTTGAATAGAAATTTCAAGCAATCTGAATTAAAATCTTCTGGAATAATATTGAGTGTGCACACAGAAAAAAAAGAAACAAGATAATATACAGCTGTCCAGAAGTTCACTGCAGTTAAAAAAGACTTTTTGCAAGTTTTATAGGTACCTACTTGCTTTACCATGCTTGTCAGCATATTTTAAAAATTGAGACATGATACCTTTTCTTATTTACTATTTAGTTATTGCATTATTGAACAAGTTATAACCAGGTTTCTTTTTAAAATATGTTTGTGTGTTTTTATCTTTTAACGTTGAGCGGAGACATGTTTTTTTTTTCTTTTATCTCCCGCGTTTCACGCTTTTTCTTTGTCGGTCGTCGGGGAGATATATGTAAAGGCGTTTTCCTTTACATATTAGTTAATAATTGGTTTTCCCCTTAGTTAAAATTACAATATTCCCTTAATTTGTAACTTTATTTAATAAGCTAAATTTTTAATCCCTTTAATTCTATTCAGTTACTAACGGCCATTTTTTCCTTTAAAATATAATTTCAGTTATCTCTATTTCTTTCTTTAAAACCACAACGTACATCCGTTTGTTCATGTAACTGTAAGTATTTTCCCATTGCAACAACCATTTAAAGAGTTATTTCTAGCCTGTATTTATTCATAGTTAAACGCTATTCGCTTAAGAAACAGATGCGCTAAGTTTGTCTTTTTATTTCATTAGAATTCATTTCCTTTCCGAGCCATGAGACTCTTGTTAACCCTAGGTAAAGAATTCAATCCTTGTGGTTTTCCGGTGCCATATACAGCCTTTTATCGTTTGGCATTAATTATTTCAAATTTTACACTTGATGCATTCTCATTCCACCCTATGTAACGGAAATCAAATGCATGTCTCCTATCATCGAAAATGTACATCTGGTGTTCGTTATTGCCGATAAATACCAATGTAATACGCCAAAGACAGTGGTTTCAAAAATTGTATTTTCACCATTCGGCTCTCATCCTTGGTACTGTTATGTGATACAAGATTCGCCTACGTTCCTGCGGTCGACGGGACTGACTACCCGTCGACCGGAGCCGAGCCTTGTTACCTGCCTGATGCTCTTCAATAAACGGATTTTGTGTAAAGAATAACTCGTATTCTCTTGGAGTATTTTTTTGTCTTTTCTTGAACCCGTGCTTACATCACCGATGCGGAGTGAATCCCCCTCTACAGGATCCATGCCTCTTCAAAAAAGAAGATAACTCAAATGATTCCTACGTGATAGTTTATGTAGATGATATTTTAGTAGCGGCAAGCGCAACGAATACTAACAACTTATACGAAAATTTGTGTAAATCAATCGAAATAAAAAACTTAGGAAAAGTGCGACAATACCTAGGAATAAACTTTACCCACTTAGAAAATGGCAGTATCATACTAGATCAAGAAGCAAAGATAAACGAAATAGTTAACAAATTCAACTTGGGCAACTCAAAGCCCACATACACCTCCAATGAGTCCCGACTACTACAATATCGACTCAAATTTAAACCTGCTTGAGGACAATACGAATTATCGCAAAGCAGTGGGGGCTCTCTTATATGTATCAACTATTACTCGCCCCGACATTTCAGTATGTGTAAACATACTTGGGCGCAGGAACGAAAACCCACGAGAAGCCGATTGGCTCGCGGTGGAAAAGGTAATAAGATACCTTAAAACCACGAAAGAGTTCAAATTCAAAATTGATAACGGTAAGCCCCCGATATTAACAGGATACTCTGACAGTGACTGGGCGGGGGACAAAACGGACAGAAAGTCCACCAGCGGACACGCGTTCAAACTCGGGAACAACATTGTTTCGTGGACCTCCAGAAAACAAGGCTGTGTGGCTCTGTTTTCAACCGAAGCAGAGTTCATTTCCGCATCGAATGCCGCACAAGAACTCGAATGGATACTTGAGGTTCTCGAGGATCTAAACTTACACCAAAAACCACCCATCACCATATATGAAGACAACATCCCATGCATCAAATTAAGTGACTCTGATAAACATCAGGGGAGATCCAAACATATCACCGTGAAATTTCACCGTCTCAGGGACCTCAAACTTAGAGGGACTATGACTCTTGAATATTGTGCTTCAACGGAAATGCTGGCAGACGCGATTACGAAGCCTCTGCTCAAACCTCAGTTCGAAAAACTGAGGTCGCAATTGCAGCTGATAGCCCCGCACTTTGAAAATCGTAAGTGTTGGTGTTAAAGTACATTAAATCTCGTACGATTTTCATCATCATGAAGACCAGCAGTTGACGCCACATGTCAAGGACACTTTCCTTATTTACGAAATAATAAACATTCCTGCTGAAAACAGCTGCTCGCTGTTTTACTTTTTTTTTCTTTACTTTCTTCTCTGTTTTTGTTTTATTCAGTGTAATGTCTGTATTAGAACGGATATTATGTTGTTAGCGCGAAGCTCTATATTTTTTATGTTCAGATTAATAATTAAATTGCCTCTTAACTTAACGCTAAATAATGTTTAATGTAAATGTGTGTATTAATATACTTTATAAAATACAGTAGTCAATTATAAGTGGTCTGAATTCTTGACGTCAACACAACACTCCGTGTTTCATCTCTTCTTTTTCCCCCTTGAGTTTCATAGCCTGCATCGAAGAGTGATACCGAAAGAAGAACTGGTGACATTGGAATATGCGTTGTGCTTGCCAAATGGACAAAAGGGAATAAGGTAAGTTCTTTATTTCACTTACTTATCATGTTTAAAGTATTGATTACTGCTTTTACGGGGCTCAAAGAGAAACAATTATTTTTAAATTAAGATTCTCAAATGTAGAAACCACATTACAGGAAATCTAAAATTAACAAAACAGTTTGAGGTAGAAAATCAAAGTATTTTTCGTTATCCAACAATTCAAACTTTTTCTTATAAAAGCAATCAAGAATTGAAACAGAAGAAGAATTTTCCTAATCTAGGAAAAAAAAAAAATCTTACAGTCATCATCTTCTTAAATCAAAATCAACCGAATTACTACTTAGTGGAGAAAAGAAAATTGCAGCGTTTGAAAACAATTCATCTTCATTTTTATATATATAGTTTTGCAGATATAAAATTCCTATTTTCGCCTTAAGCGAGAATCCACTTTGATACAGTATAAATAAAACTTATTTTTCCGATGCACTGGTTTTTAAAACAATCAAATTTTTTTCCGCTTCTAGCTCAGTGTATCTTTTGGTGCAATTTATTCTTTCTGTCTCATTTCCTGAAATGTGAAAGCACCTGGCACTCGTTACGAATTCTGAAGATACAAGTTATAAAAAAACAACTGCATTATAGTTTTGCTAACGTAAGACTTCGTTCTATATCTGGGCGAAAAATACGGAAAAAACACAAGCATAGAAGGATAGAAAATGTTTTTTATCCAAAAAGTAAAAATATCGTGTACCTAAATTCATATTTTTATACTTTTTTATTTAACTCTCAACATGAATTATACCCATATGTAGACAGAAAGTCCAACAAGTCCTTTTAAAGTATTTGTATTTTATTTATTTTCAAGTGTATAAACCGTGTTATAGGAAATCTAAATTTAAAAAATGAATTTTAGGCAGAAAAACAAAATATTTTTTCGAATCTAACAATTCAATTTTCAATTTTTTTAAAGGAATCAAGAATTGAAACAAAAGTGTAAAAAGTCAGAAAAATCATGCGTTAAGGGAAATAAGTTTCCCTAATCCTCCGTTAATTAGGGAAATAAGAGTATATAGCCAAATATGTATTCCAATGCTTTTGAACAGCCCTGTATTTGATCTGTTAGTTTATATACATACTATATAATATAAAAAATTTAGTTTAGCAAGAAAAAAAAATTTAAAATTTCTTTTTCAGTAATTTGTACTAATAAATGGAAACATACTTGAAAACTTTTGTTCAGCCCTGTAGTTGACCTTGTACTTTTATTACACGTCAGTAAGAAACTACAATTTATGTTAAACTCAAAAACTTCTGAAATCACATCGTTATAAATTATCCTTCATAGGCGTCCATGTATCCAATTCTTTGCGTGGTCCTGTATATCATTTTATCTATATTCTGCAAAAATTTCTTTGTAAATCAAATGCAATTCAGCTTAAAAATACATACCTTATTTAAGAACAACCTTTAAGTAATTTACGCTCATAACGTTGGCGAGCTCTTTTAGGTAGGCCTGTATATCAACTATAACATTTATACACACGATATAATGTACAAATATTTAGTGAAGCTTAAACGCGTACATCATAATTAAAATGCATTACATCCATCTATCAGCCATCATGGGAAACATATACAGTACATCGGAAAGAATATACTATTTGAAATTTTTTGTGTGTCGCTGTAAATACAATGTACATTATTTAATTCAAGACAATATCATATAATTTATATTAAGCCTCAGTGACATATATCACTTTTATTATACATGAAACAGTTTAATATATATAAAACATGTCGCACACTATTCCCCCTTTAACATTATCCAACGGAATCCTTTTGTGTGGCCCTGTAAATGAATAATAGCAATATTTTCACCGCATATTTTACAGAATGTATATTTGAAAGCATCGCTTTAATGCATGTAAATTTTAATATGTTTGACAGGGTGTAACATCTTTAAAATGCCTTTGAAACGATTTTTCCCCATAGGCCATAATGTAATGGAAAACTTTTGACTCTCCCTGTAAATAAAATAATCATGGTAGAAAGTTAATTTTCAATAGGGTTCATGCTAGGGTAAACGTCAATAACATACAAAAATTTCAGAGCAATTCGAGTGTAGTTACAGGAGTTAGAGCACCGCCAGACGGACAGACAAACCAAATGTATAATCAAAATGCATAAGCAGAATGATTTTTTAAAAATGCATAAGCACACTTTAAATTTTTGGAAAGTGTTAACAACGTTAAAATTCATTTGAAACAATTTTTCTCCATAGGATGTAATGTAATGGAAAACTTTTGACTGTCCCTGTAAATAAAGTAATCATGGTATAAACTTCATTTTCAATAGGGTTCGTACTGGGGTAAACCTAAATAACGTCAAAAAATTTCATGGCAATCCGAGTATATTCACGAGAGCTAGAGCATGGCCAGACAACCGAATGCATAAGAACTTTCCAACTTGTTGGAAAGTGCTAAAAATGATTGACAAACTATTCAAGGAAGAAAAAAGTCTGACAATTATTATCCTCCTAAATCAAAATCAATCAAATTAACATTTAGTGGAGAAGGGAAAATTGCAGCGTTTGAAAACAATTCATCTTCATTTTAATACTTTTGCAGACATAAAATTCCTGTTTTCGACTCAAGCGAGAAATTGCCTTTGATACTGTGGAAATAAAACTTATTTTTTTTTTTCGATGCACTGATTTTTAAAACAATCTAATTTTTTTAAGCTACTAACTCCAATGTATCTTTTGGTAAAATTTATTCTTTCCTTTGCATTTCCTGAAATGCGAAAGCATCTGGTACTCGTTACGAGTTCTGAAGATACAAGTTATAAAAAGACTGCATTATAATATTGCTTACGTATGACTTCGTTCCACATCTGGGCGAAAAAGAAAGAAGTTACATTAACAGAAAAGACAGAAAAAGTATTTTATACAAAAGGTAAAAATGTCGTGCACCTTTGTAAATTTATATTTTTACATTTTTTTATTTTACTCTCAACCTGGACTTTACTCATCTGGTAGGAAGAGGGTTAAATAAATCCTTGTAAAGTTCTTGTATTTTATTAATTTTAAAGTGAATAAAACATATTATAGAAAATCAAAATTTAAAAAATCAATTTTAGGCAGGAAAACAAAATATTTTTTTTAATCCAACAATTCAAACTTTTCCTTATAAAAGCAATCGAGAATTGAAACAGAAGCGTAAAAATGATTAAAAAAACTCTTCAAATAAAAAAATCTTACAGTTATTATCCTATTAAATCAAAATCAACCGAATTACCATTTAGTGGAGAAAAGAAGATTGTAGCGTTTAAAATCAATTCATCACCATTTTTAGTTTTACAGATCAAGGGGTTAAATAAGTTTTTGTAAAATCTTTGTATTTTATTTATTCTCAAATGTATAAACCTCATTACAGAAAATCTAAATTAAACAAATCAGTTTGAGGCAGAAATCATAATATTTGTCTTTATGCAACAATTCAAACTTTTTCTTATGTAAAAAAAAAAAAAAAAAAAAAAAATCCAGAATTGAAACAAAAAAAATAAAAATGATTGACAAATTATTCCTGCATAAAACTTAAAGTTATTATCCTTCTAAATCAAAATCAATCGAATTACCATTTAGGGGAAAAGAGAAAATTGCAGAGTTTGAAAACAATTCATCTTCATTTTTATATATATATAGTTTTATAGATATAAAATTCCTATTTTCGCTTTAAGCAAGAAATCCACTTTTCTATAGTAGAAATAAAACTTATTTTCAAGGTGCACTGTTTTAAAGAACAATCTAATTTTTTCCACTACTAACTCCGATGTATCTTTTGGTCCAATTTATTCTTTCCTTTGCATTTCCCGAAATACGAAAGCACCTGGCACTCGTTACGAATTCTAAAGATATAATTTACTAAGTAGACTGCGTTACAATATTGCTTACGTATGACTTTGTTCCATATCTGGGTGAAAAAGAAAGAAGTTACATAAACTTAAAGACAAAAAAAGTTTTATATCCAGAAGGTAAAAATATCGTGTACCTAAATTTTTACACTTTTTTATTTAATTTTCAATCAGGCTTTTGCATGTATATATGAAAATTGTCATTCAAATTTTTAACCTACTTCTTGATATATGCTGGAATTATGCACACATCTTATGTATAAAGGTGTGTTTTGAATGATAATTAAATATTTTATTATTTTTACAATTTAATTATAAATTAGGATATTAATTTTAAGGTATTTTTTAACTAGGTCTTCACTGGCAGGGTTGGCAAAAACCCGGGTTTTGCCAACCTGGGTATTTCTGGGTGTTTGTGGGTTTTTCTGGGTACTTGTGGGTTTTTTCTGGGTATTTGTGGACTTTTCTGGGTTTTTGTGGGTTTTAGCTATTTTTCTGTATATTTGTATGTTTAATAATATATGTGTGTACTCATTTAAAAATATACTTATTAAGTTGCTTTTTTAATTACATTTGATCTATTTATTACTAATTAATATTATTTGTAATATCAATTAATAAATTTATTCTATTCTGATATTAGTATTAATACTAATATCAATAGAAAACTTAAAACTAATATCAGAATAAGTTTATTAACTGATATAAAATAATTTTCATTCTAGTAATAATTCATGTTAATTATTATTAATACTACTATTGACTATTATTAATACTAATAATAATAGTATTATTATAATTAACTTAATACAATTTTTTAAGTGATGAAGGTGAGTTCTTATCACATTTAAATATATTTTAGTTATCAAGATGAATAATTAATTTTCTTTTTGTAGTAACTATAATAATTAAAATCGTTATAATAATTAGTAACTATGATAATTACACTAGCTGGCTTTGCCTGCTAGCGGCGCCGGTTCTTTTATACGTAAATCTTGAAGCGAACAAACTTTGAATATACTTCGATATCAGCATCTATTTTGCGAATTTATTGAACTTGCACAACTTTATTTTGTACTTTGATAATATTGGTAAGAGAATTGTATTATATATATATATATATATATGTATATATTAGAAACTTAAAATTTTTTTTCTCCAAAATTAACCTTATACTAATTTCTTTTTAACAATATTCCGTACTTATTACAACTTATTAAATTAAAATCCTGTTACTAGATCCAATCTATTAATCCTTATAAAAACGATATAAATTCTTAATTCGCCTTAAAAAACATTTATTCCAATATGCGTAAATTTAAAAATGGCTCTAAATTAAAAATATTCTTAATTAAATTTTATTTCTTAAAATTCCCAATAAAACTCATTTTTTCCTGTTTTTATCAACCCTTTTTTAAGAAAGTCTTATTAAATTTATTCCAAAACCATACCTTTCAAAAATATCATTATTTTTATTTATTTTTTTCATTTACTTCACGTTTGATATTATTGCGTATCAATAATTTTATTTCTTTTCTTTTTGTTTTAAAATTAATCGTCTGTAATTGAATATCGTCTGCAGAATATTCGAATTCTGATTTCAATTGTAAATTGGTTAAATAATAATCTTTTAAAATAAAAATCATCGTCTAAAATATTCGAGAATGATATGTTTAATCTCAACGCTGGATATGAAATTCTGTTTACATGGAAAAATCATGGTTAGAGATTAAAGAATGTTCTGGAAACTTTTAGTTTTTACATTTAAGTGAGGAAGCCGAGAGATGGTGAGAGATTCGTTTTTTTTCTTTCAATGAGTCGGTTCAAGACGACTTACGAAGTGAGCATTTCTCGATCTATATGACTGCATTTTAATAAACTAGTTTTGCAGCAGCCAATGTGTAGTTTAATGAAGCTTCTACACTTATTTCTTATTTCGCTTGTCAGACTTCTGTGCTGTAAAACGGGGAAACCGGCAATGATGCTTCTGGCTCCTAATTTCAAAATGTCACACACACACATATATATATGTATCGTCGTAGATAGGATATAAAAATTATCGCCTCTTTCAGTCCTGCGAAAATTCACTAAATGCAAATAATCCAGTAGAAAATTATGTGGAATTATTATAAATTCTGATGTGATAATCCGAAAACCTTCTTCTATCCCATGCATGTTAATACTTCAAAATTCGATATCACAGTGGCAAAATAAAATGGCAATCTATGCTTATAATAGGGATTCTAATAATATGAAATTCCGTGCATTTGTTCTTAAGGTATGGCTATCGCTAAAATCACGTAAATCATGCAAAACGCAGCATAACAGCCAGAGCCGTGCGAAAGGAGAGGGGGGGGGGGTGCGAAGAGGGTGGTCGTCCAGGGTACGTTAATTTAAGGGGCACCACATTTATATTACCAACGTCATTTTTGGATTTGTTACAAGAAATAATTGGGGGGGGGAGGCGCCAAATCGAAGCTAAATTGAAAGTGAAAGGGCGCAGTTTTTTCTTCGCACGCCCTTGATAACAGCTTTACTTGTTAAGTAGATCATAGTGAAATTTTATTTTGCAAGAACTTATGCCAGCATCATGCTGAACCTAAAGTTTGATGAAAATACTTATATAAAAACTGTAGCTGTTCCTGAGATACAACTACTGATTAAATCGTGAAAAACGCAGCAGATCAGCGCCATCTGTTGGGAGATTTACTCTAAAATGTCAAGAACATTCATTCATATTAAGAATTAACTGAATCCGAAGTTTTGTGAAATCCGTAATTAATTCTAAAGATAGAGTTATTGTGCAAATCGGAAAAAAATACAGCATAGCAGCGCCATATATTGAACAATTTAAACCAAAATATAGAAAATGTCAATTCAGGTAGTGGACTAACAGAATCTGAAGTTTGATGGAAATCCTCAAATTTATTCTTGAGATAGAGCTGTTGCTAGAAATCATGAAAAATACTGCATAGCAGCGTCACTACTCTAGCGATTTTCACCAAAAACTAAACAGCATTCATTTAAATCATGGGTTACTAGAATATAAAATTTTTATTAAATTCCGTGCATTAGTTCTTGAGATATAACGCCCACAAAATTTATGTCACACACAGGCAGATAGGGCGCAGACTTACAGACAGACATTTTGTAAAAACGTGTTTTCTGGATCCCCTAAAACGTATGAAACCGTCAAAAATTAAAATTCGAAAATTTTCTCGAATTCAATACTGTAAAGATAGAAGAAAGTGAAATAATAAAAAAAGACATGTTTCAAGTTTAAAGCATTTATCTTTAACGATTCTTGAGTTATAACAATTTACATCCGAGCAACTGTGAAAAACCCATCATGAAAATAAATGTATTTCCACAAGAAATCATTTTCATGACAACCATTACTTCAAAGCTATATTTCGAATACAACCCAAAACGGAAAAATAATATTTTCTCTTCTAATTAACATAAAAACATGATTTAAATATAACTTCAAGCAGAAACAAATAAATTTTTAATCGAATAAATGCTTTTTAGAAAATTTTAATATTTTTGTGTCCCGGACCCAAGACATATTTTAAAATTTTAAAATCTAAAAACAATTTTAAGAATTACAACTTTGTAGGATGTGTTCGGTACTTAAAATATAGAACATAGATGTTACAGTCACATTTTTATTGCAGACGACACAGCACAAAACACACTATATACAAATCGCATGACGAAGCGCTAAACAATCAGTAAAACACTCATGAAATTACTTTAGCGCAAAAGAACATCTCTAAGGGAGATATATTCCGAACACACATCCAAATCTACCCTCATCAAACTAAATTACTTCACTTCATGTTTTTAGAAAGGAAGGCAAAATATCTCAGGATATTTTGCCGAAAGTGGCAATAGCGCCACCTATAGATTCTATAATTTAAGGAAGGCAGTCATTTTGTTACAACTTTCAATTTTATCTTGAAATTCAATGTTATAAAATTTTTAATCATCTCTATGACACATACCTATAACTTGCATACATCCGGAAATTTTCTAGTAATAATTCATGGTTTACTTATTAGCTGCTTAGTTTAGCTCAATTTATTTCAATATTTGAAAATAATAAATAATATGAATATTCTTTCTATGACTTCTGAGTAAGTATTTTAAGAAAATACTTTTTTATAAAAGTACATAAAATGCACTTTTCAAAATAATTCTATTTTCGCAAACACTGTCTCACAGAATATTATTGGAAAAAATAATATTTATAACGCTATAATATATTTTTTGTATGCAAAAAGCAATTGAAGTTTCAAATAAATGACAGCTAAAAATAAAATTTTATTTCATTTTGACTTTGAAAGAAAAGACCTCATAATCCAATAACTTGCACCTAAAGACAAAAGAATTCTTTCAAAGTTACATTTGTAAACAATTCTATGTAAAGTTTCTTTGATAAAGAAAAAAAGACAGTTTTATTAAATTTGTTCACCAAAATATGTTGTTACAGAAAAAAAAGAACATAGATGATAAATAATTTATGCCCAATAAAATTTAATACAGAAGTTTTATAAAATATACGCATTCTTTTCGACATACCTGGGAAATAAGAAGAAATAAGTTTATTTAAAAATGAAAGCACAATATTTTAGATAAGGTACCCTGGGGTAATAACGTCACGTTAAGGTTCTACCAATTTTCACGGCTGAGTTTTAGTTTGTATTTTTCAAACAAATATATGATTTGATACAGCAACTCATTGACTATCTATATAAAAAAAAATAATTTAACAGATATGTATTCATAAAATGTAATGGCGTGATTTTTTGACCAATGCTATTTGGCGTTATTACCCACCTATATGGGTAATAACGCCATGCAAACAAAGCTATGAAATAAGATGGAATAATTGCTTGTAGATTGCCCAATTCTAAAACTACAAACTCTACAAACTCAGAAATTGAGAAATTGCATTCTAAGCTATTGAAAATGTTAAATTTTTTGTGAAAGTGCAAGAAAAATAAAGGTGTGGTGTGTGTGTGTGTGTTGGGGGGAGGATGAGGCAAAAGAATATCAGACCGTGAGCTTCTTTTTGCTTAAAAAGGACCACTTAAATGAATCAGAAACATTGCACAGTTTTAACTGTGTTTATTTGAATCAGTATTTAGGATGTAGCCCGGCCACTGTAGGGAATCAACCGGAGTATTAATGCCAAGGATTGGCGTTATTACCCCGTTATAGTTATTGCGCTGTACATTTTAAATTACAAATTATCTCGAGAAGATATCCAAAATCTTCAACAACATTTTGAAAGTCCATGAAATGCACTACAAATTTATGTAATTAACAAAGTATTTCCGGATAAAAAAAAATAGTCTTCACATCACAAAACATATCTCGCAAATTTTAGATCAAGCGTTAATTTTAGTTGCTTGTAAAAACAATAAGACCTAAAAATGAAACAAATTAACTTGAAGCTGTTTTTTGCGATTTATATGACTCAAAACCCTTCTGCGCAGAGCACATGGGTGTCATTTACCTGATTATTTCATAATTATGCAAAATATTAGCACTTGGCGTTATTACCCCGCCTGGCGTTATTACATCAGACCACTTTATTGAAATATTATTCCGCGTATAACATAAATTGAAATATTTACTCTCACGAACTAATGCGATGAAAACACATTTATGAATATTTTTTTCTCGTAATAGAATAGTATTATAATAGTTTTTGGATTAAATTTTTATACTTTGATATTATGCATGGTTCTACGAAATTCCACACAATAGAAAAATTATCAAATCATATATCACAATTTACTAAATATGAATGTTGTTCAGTATTTAAAATAGTGAATAATATTAATAAAAATTTCAGTTCCTTTTCAGTCAACATATTTATTGAAGAGTTAGTTATATAAAACACTCGGAAAGCATATTTTTAAAATTCTGTTTTGAAACATGATTTAAACATCATTTCAAGCAGAAAAATAGAAATATTTTTAATCCAATAAATGTTTTTAAAAAAATTTGAAGATTTTTGTATCACGGAGTCCCTTAAGAAGGTATATTTTAAAAATTCTAAAAGTTAAAAATAATTTTAAGACTCATAACTTTCAATTTTATCTTTTTGTATAGAAACTCAATGTTATGAAATTGATAATAATTTTTATGACATGTACCTATAATTTGCTTACATTTGGGAAATTGTTTAGTAATGCTTCATAATTTGCTCATTTCCTGCATAGTTCAGTTCAATTTAATTCGATATTTCAAAGTGATGAATAATCAGAATATTCTTTCCATGACTTTTTAGTAAGTATATTAAGAAAATACTTAGTTTTATAAAAATACACAAAATTCACAAAATAATTCTATTTTCGCAAACATTGTATCACAGAATATTATTTGAAAAAATAATATTTATAACGCTATATTTTTTTTTGTATGCAAAAAGCAATTGAATTTTCGAATAAATGACAGCTAAAAATAAAAATTTATTTCATTTTAACTTCGAAAGAGAAGACCTCATAATCCAATAACTTGCACCTAAAAACAAAAGAATTCTTTCATAGTTAAATTTGTAAACAATTCTATGTAAAGTTCTTTGATAAGGAAAAAAAAACAGTTTTATTAAATTTGTTCACCAAAATATGTTGTTAAAGACAAAAGAAATAAAGAACATGGATGATAAACAATTTATGTCCAGTAAAATTCGGTACAGAAGTTTTATAAAATATGCGTATTATTTTCGACATACCTGGGAAATAAGAAGAAATAAGTTTATTTAAAAATGGAAGCACAGTATTTTAGATATTGAAATATTATTCCGCGTATAACATAAATTAAAATATTTACTCTCACCAACTATTGCGATAAAAACACATTTATGAATATTTTTTTTTCTCATAATGGAATAGCATTATTAAATTTTTTTAATTAAATTTTTATAATTTGATATTTTGCATGGTTCTACGAAATTCCATGGAATAGCAAAATTAAAAATCATGTTTCACGACTTATTAAATATGAATTTTGTCCTTTATTTAAAATAGTTATTATTATTAATAGTATTAACAAAAATTTCAGTTCCTTTTTAGTCAAGATTTTTATTGAATAGTTAGTTATAAAAAACCCTCAAGCAGTACATTTTTAAAATTCTAGTTTGACAAACATGATCTCGCATAATCAATATTTATAACTCTGCGATGCAGTTTTATTTTGTACAAAAGTAATTTAAGTTTAAAATAAACTCTAGATAAAATTAAAATTTTATTTCATTTTAACATTAAAGAAAATAATTCATTATGAAATATATTTTGAAGTTTTTGGATTAAGTTTTTATAATTTGATATTCTGCATGATTTTTTAAAAATACAATAGAAAAATTATCAAATCATATTTCACGATTAACTAAATATGAATTTTATTCAGTATTTAAAATAGCGAATAATATTAATAAAATTTTCAGTTCCTTTTTAGTCAACATTTTTATCGAATAGTTAGTTATAAAAAACACTTAAAAAACACCTTTTAAAAATTCTTGTTAGACTAACGTGATCTCGCATAATCAATATTTATAACTCTGCGATGCAGTTTTATTGTGTAGAAAAGTAATTTAAGTTTAAAATAAACGGTAGATAAAAGTAAAATTTTATTTCATTTTGACGTTAAAAGAAGAGAATTCATTATGAAATTTGCCTATAGCTATTGAAAATAAAAGTAAAATTCTTTTGCAGTGTTTTTGTACACAATTTTACACAAACCTATTTTAGTGCATACAATATTGAAGATTGAATAATCAAATGTATTTTTTGAAAGAAAAAAGTCATGAAGTTAATGCATTGCTCAAATCAGTTAAAAGATACTGAGATTGTGGATGGATCTTGATGCTGTGAATTGAAATCCTATAACCTTTATTGGCGCGCGACTAACCTTTAAGTTAAAAAAATTTTCACAACCCACTTAATATGAGGATGCATCTAATATCAGTATGGAAGGTTTGTAAGACCTCTATAATCTGTACCCATTATATATTATAGAAAAGAAAATTTTTGCACGAAAGATGCAGTATGAATAAAAACAAGAACTATGCATAAGTTGAACAATAATTAAAACAACAAATATAAAGAAAAGTTTGTTTAATTATTATTAAAACACATTTTTGCAATGAGTGATAATCCTTTCACTGATGCTTACCTATGAGAGTACCTCCCGTAAAGCATGGTGATGTCACTGCGACATCGCTGTGAAATCACATTGTGACATTGTGACCATCGATTGTCGATGTGAAGTCACAGTGACTAAAATGTGAAGTCATTATGGCCGTTTTAGAGCTTGTTTGTGACGTCACATTGTGACCACTTTGTGAAGTCACGGTGTGTCTGATTTGTGAAAAATGTGTCATTTGTGACTACTTTGACATTAACATAGTGACAAAACTGTGACAAAAACGACGATATTTAAATTGCCAGAAACATGTTTTTTAAAGTAAATAACATGTTTTGAAGAATATTTGCAATTTTCTAAAAATTTTTAAGAAAGTCACATCTCAGTCACAATGTGACGTCACTGAGTGATGGCATTTTGGTCACAGATGTGATGTGATCAAAGTGACTCACAGTGACGTCATTGTGACCACGCATGCTATGAGGGCTACAACAGACTTAAAACTGGTTAATTTAATTTCAAAGCATAATAACAGAAGAAGACGACTGCGTTAAGAAATAGCATCAACATCGGGAGCCGAAGGATATATTGCACTAAGGACTTACAAGTCATTACAATCAACAAGTATCTAATTCTCTGAAAAGCATTCATTTCTGAAATAGTTCTGTGTACTTCAGCATTGTCCACAATGAATAATTTCTTAATGCAACGATGGCTCGTGAAGACGTCCAGAAAACCTTCGCAGCCATTTGAAATTCTGTCGAGACCGAAGAGACTCAGGTATGGTTAATTTAAACCTTAAGTTACTTTCTATACATAATTTGTTTCTGTACTTGTATTTTAAAAACAGCAAATTAGAAAAAGCACGTTTCACACAAGTATGTCGTGTAAACGTGCAAGTGTGTCGTGTGAACTGCATTAAAGACCCCAACGCTGATTCAGATATTTCCGTATATTCTTCTCCTATGTTCATTGAGAAGGAAATAAAGGATTTTTCCAGGGTTGCCATAACGATTGCGCGACTATTAACGTATCTCACAACAAAGTCATAACATAATACTGATTAACTGTTAAAAAATAAATCTCACTTAGTTAGTTTTAGGTTAAGCTAATAGTTTTCGTGATTATCGTGACTGTAAAATATTGCATTTGTTATTTTTCTTAGCAGATGAAATAAAAGGTATATTTTTGTGACAAACTTCGATTGGTTTGCGTCCCACCAAAACACTCGCCGCGACTGCTTGTTTAGGTAATTTATACATGATCGACAGACATGGCAGGTTATATGAGAAAATAAATTACGTATGTTTCAGAGAAAAAATGCATTATATTGAGCATTTAGGTAAAAAAAAAAAAAAAAAAAAAAAAATTGCGAGTATGGCAAGAAAAAAAAAAGAATTAAAAAAGGCGCTGTTTTTTTTAAAGGAAATAGTTTCAAGTAAGTGGTATTGTTACCTCGTACTATCACCAGCTTTGAACATCTTTGAAGTCTTTGAAACATTGAGTGAATAAGGCTATTAATGAGGAATTGGGATATTATATCTCCTGCAGAAGACCTCTTTCCAGTTCTTCCAGTTTTTAGGAGTGGTGGAGGCCAGCAAAATCGTCTGCCTTGAATCTTCCAAACTTACTCTAGTGGGTTGATGTCGGAGAATACGATGATAAGATTCCTTCTTCAAAAAGGAAATTATCCACCAAGTGAATACAATGTCACCTATATTTGCCGACACTTAACATGAAGTTATCTACAATTGCATCAGCTTAAGGGACTACAATAGGTCCGAGGATATCATCCCTATATCACTGACCGGTTAGAGTTTCATAATTTGGTGGTCGGTACGCTCATAAATGGAGACGCCAGCACTTTTTTTCCCTCGCTGCCAAATCTGACACTACCTTTCACGAATACAGGATTGTTTCTGATGCCTTGTTCCCTCCAAATAAAAATGCGCCTATTAACCCCTTGAAGCTCGGTATGATAAAATATATCCCACTTAATTTTAATTGCGAAATGCCACATTGACACCAGAATTTTGAAATAAAGATTTTAATTTGATCAAGCACTTTTTTTTTTTTTTTTTTTTTTTTTTTTTAAAGCATTTATTTAATTTGAAAAAAACTTGTTTTTAAATTCTGGTGTCATTCAATCATTTCAGCTATTTATGATTAGAAGTGCTTTGCACCTCAAAGGGTCAACATGAGAACAGAAAAACAGGACAAGTCAGAGAAAAGAATATTGCGCTATTCATTTCTCCTCTAGTTCACATATTCTGTTGTCCACTCTTTGCAGCCTTCACGATGCTTTGCTCTTAACATTACACATACGCTGGTCTGTCAGCATACAAATCTTCAGTGTGGAGTTAGTTTCAAATCGTTTGAGTCAGAAATTTGATACCATTGGCTAAGTGAAAGTGTTGAAGAAGAATAGTATTCGTATATTAGAGTGTCTCCGAGCCGTTAGTTTTAAAAATCAAATTTTATTGGGTATTGTTGTACGTCCCATGATTCCGATGTGGTCTTTGGATAGGATTTTGTCATGATGTAACATACTTTTGCTTTGCGCAAAACATCATATTACAGTTTCAGTAATCAGAAGTGCCTTTTAAATGTTTCTTGTATTGTTAAAATTACTTTTAGACATTTTAAATAAATGCGTGAATATCATAAGCACTGATATATAGGCTGAATCATGTTTGGAGTTCTTTTATAGTAATTTTAAAGAAGATTTTGTGACCCCTCGTAACATTTGTCTCAGGAATGAGGAGGTTAAATACACCGTTTTCATAAAAATTGTGATATTTCTAAAAGAGTGTTTTTGGTTAACCCCTTGAAGGGCACCTGCATATGTTATATATCACTTAATTTTAATTCCCAAATGCCACATTGACACCAAAATTTAAAAATCACCTTTTGTTTCATATGTTATACACGAAGAAAAGCTTTTACTTTGTTTCATATAAAATTGTTTATAAGTATCGGTGTCAAACAATCATTTTACCATTTTAGTAGCCGAAGTGCTTTGCCCCTCAAGGGGTTAATATATCTAATTATTCTTCCAGGCGTCGTAGCGTCCCTAAAATTTTCACACCTTCCTACCACAATTTTAAAACGATAATATTTATTGAAGAATTTCATTGTAGATGTTAAAGGAATCTGACATGAAGATTTTTAATTTAAAATACTGGTAGAAAAGTGCGAAAATTTTAGGGACATTGCGACCCCTGTTCTTGTATTTTTATAAAAAAGAGTTTGGACAACCGATTCCTCTGAAAGTTCCCATAGATACACAATGAAAAACATTAGCTTTGGTTGTTTGCAGAAAATCATCAAATTGAGACATTTTAATGAAAAAAAAAACAACAACTAATATTAGCTTATAAATAAAGCTTAATAGGATTATTTAAGTTATTTTTGAGTAGAAATATTGACTATTTACAAAATCTGTAACAATATATGTTTCATTATACAGTCGTGTCTCTCTATAACGAAACTCCATACATCGAATTTCTCTATATAACGAATTTTTTGTAGGAACGGTTCCCTTTTCTCATGATTACATTAAAAACAATCTCTATATAGCGGAATATCGATCTCCATATAACGATTTTTTTTCATAAATTGGTCTTAATTTACTCAGTTTTAAAAGGCTTCGAAATCATATGGAATCAATTTTCCATCACTTATTTTTTAGTTATCGTCAGTGCTGAGTTTTTTTTTAATATTACTTCTCTCCTTGTTCTTTAAATCCAACGAATTCATCCCATCTCCCACACACCTTTCCACATCCTTCTCAAAACAGAGTCAACAGAGTCGGATTGATGCACATGTAAGAGAAGAATCAATGAGAGTCACATAAGAGAGGCTTTTTAATGAAGGAAAATGTTTAACTACAATTTTCCATTCCTTTCTAAAATTTGAGCATTTTTTTTAAAGAGCGTAACAATTTTAAAATCAAAACAACAAAAAATCACAGATTTCTTCGTCTGAAATTAATGCAAGTCTTCTTTATTTGATTTTCATTAAGCTTTCATATAAATGTCTGTTCTCTTTTTTGAAACAGCTTAAATAATTAAGAAATAAAATGTTAGGTTAATACTTACTTTTAAACATTTCAAATTATTAATTCAAAAGATCAAAAATAATATTTGTTCAAATTTCACACATTAAATGCGATTTTTAACATCATTCTCTATACATCGAATTTCTCTATATAACGAACTTTTTACTGCAACGGTAGATTTCGTTATATAGAGACTCGGCTGTATATGTTAGCTTCTTTTCAAAATTTTAACGACTTTTTATTAATAAAAGAATCATAGACGAAAACAGACTATGAATCACCTAGCAACGGCTAATTTGGCTTAAAAATCTCCAATCAAAGAAAAATGAATGGAAATCCATTTATAAGGAGATCACCATTATTTTTTTAAATAATAATTCAATTTTTTTAAAACCGACGAAATTAGCGTGCTTCTTAGGTACTTGAATGGTGGTAAGCGAGCGTAGTTCGTATAGTACGAGATCCGGCTGCAGAATCAGTGTACCCATCGAGTGTTTGCTGAAAACCAAATTTTTACACATATTTATGATTAGGAGAATTTATATCTACCAGGTTGCCTATCAAAATGTGGCCGCTAGTATTTTTAATTAAATTATTAATAATTCATAATCCGTAAGAAATTTCACCGACTTGTTTTTTCAATAAAATGTCGTCTACTTTACGGCAACATCTATAAAGACTCTGAAAAATCACGGTTGCCTTTGCGCACCTGGCCGAACCTCTTCGCAGCCAGGTATACACAGGTGTGATTTTGTTACATTTATACACCCACAACGTACATTCATAATTTATATATCAAATTAAAGCTAATTTTTTTCTGTTTATTATTATATACGGTTGCCTAATTAAATCTGGCCGCAAATAAGGGTTGCCGGCTGTTAAATATAGTAAATATTAAAAGTAGAGTGAAAGAGAGTTAGCGCGTAACACCACTAGTCAGACGAGGATAGCAATTGCCAGCTGTCGGACGGTTTAAAGCCATTGCGCATGCGTCAGATGCTAGTGTTCTCAACGGATCTGTTGCGACTTTTATTCTAACAAGGAAGGTCTCCATACGGGCATACTCAGAAAAATCTGAAAAAAATACAGAATGTTCTTCTCATATAGTTATATACGTTTATAAAAAAAATTCGGCGGAACCTCCTTATAACGTCCGTAAAAAAAAAAAAAAAAAAAAAAAATCGTTTATTTGGCGATTTATCTCCGGTTGGCGAAAAAACGAAATTTTGAAAATATGCTTTTACGCTTCGAATTAGCGTTGCAAAGGTTAGAAAAAAGCCGGTTTAAACCCGGGAATAAACCAGGATTTTAGGAATAAACCTGGAAAAAACCCGGGATTTTTAGGAATAATTCGGTTTTTTGGGAATAAACCCGGGAATAAACCAACTTTTTGCAACTCTACTTCGAATACTTTTTAAGGAAAAAACTTTCTATGTTCAATTTATTTAAATAAGTTTAGTTTAAGTATTTTTAGTTTTACATTTTTACTTTACTTTAAGTGTAATTTTGTCATATACGTTTAACAAAATGAAATTAATATATTTTATCATTTAAAACACAATTTAAACTGATTAAAATTGTTCCAAATTGAAAAATAAACTGTTAAAAATCTGCTGCATTTTGTTGCAACGCACTCCCTGGCTTGTATAGAAAACTGTTACTTGGCCGTGAAATGAGCTTTCTCATTGGTTGGAATAGAGATATTATATACAAGCGATGGAGTGCGTTGCAACAAAATGCAGCAGATTTTTAACAGTGTATGAAACAAACGATTCTGCAGCGTCACTCCACCGCATTTATAGAAAACGGTCAATTCACCGTGCTATGGAGTATTCTCATTGGTCAGAAGAGAGATATTCTATAAAAGTAGTGGAGTGACGTTGCAGTAAATGCTGCAGATTTTTAACAGTGAAGTCAATTAAAATCATTTTTCAGATTCATTAAAATCGTCTGCTTTTGGCGAGATTATTCCAAAATATTTTATTTTTTTTACATATCTAATAATGTAATTCCACCGCTAGTTTTCACTGATCCTTTATTACCTACATGAGTAGTTTAATTCGTATTTTTTTTCAAAAAATTCTGAGTATGACCCCAATGGAGACCTTCCTTGTAAGTTAAAAACCACGCTGTTTTGGAGTACGTAATACACAACATTATATATTGCTGTTTCAATTGTGCATCGAAAAATTATCAATCTCATCAGGGTGAAATAAAATTTACGTCTCAGTAATTGGCAACCAACCGAACCAACGAACCAATAAAATTTATAAAGATGAAGGCGTGTTTTCTGTGCGAAGAAAAAAACAATGTACTAGACTTTGATAATGCTTCATTCAAAAAATGTTCTCTAATGTTATTGTTTCGTCGTAAGAAAAAATATAAATATCATGACATTTTATTAACACTTGAATCTACCGATGATTTTGGATATCATACAGAGTGTTTGAAAAAAATTACAGTTATAAAACAAAAAGATAAAGAAGAATTCGAAAGTTTTTGCAAGACACAAACCGTAAGTAAAATTTTAATCGGACTTAAAAAATATAGGTTATAGTTACGATGTAAATAATACAGTGCTAACTTTGAGGTTATTTGTTAGAAATTATGTTTTTTTTTTCATTTTTATAGAAAAACGTGGTCACATAGTTCCACCTACAAGGAAGGTCTCCATACGGGCATACTCAGAAAAATCTGAAAAAATTACAGAATGTTCTTCTCATATAGTTATATATGATTATAAAAAAAATTTCGGCGGAAAAAATTATAAAAGTTTCGTTTATTTGGCGATTTATCTCCGGTTGGCGAAAAAACGAAATTTTGAAAAATACGCTTTTACGCTTCGAATACTTTTTAAAGAAAAAACTTTCTATGTTCAATTTATTTAAATAAGTTTAGTTTAAGTAATTTTAGTTTTGCATTTTTTACTTTACTTTAAGTGTAATTTTGTCATATACGTTTATATGTACTTATAACAAAATGAAGTTAATATATTTTATCATTTAAAACACAATTAAAATTGATTAAAATTGTTCCAAATTGAAAAATACACTGTTAAAAATCTGCTGCATTTTGTTGCAACGCACTCCCTTGCTTGTATAGAAATCGGTTACTTGGCCGTGAAATGGAGTTTTCTCATTGGTTGGAATAGAGATATTATATACAAGCGGTGGAGTGCGTTGCAGCAAAATGCAGCAGATTTTTAACAGTGTTGCACAAGCTACAACACCGCTAAAAAACTGTATTGTTTTCTGCAGCGTCACTCCACCGCTTTTATAGAAAACGGTCAATTCACCGTGCTATGGAGCATTCTCATTGGTCAGAAGAGGGATATTCTATAAAAGTAGTGGAGTGACGTTGCAGTAAATGCTGCAGATTTTTAACAGTAAAGTCAATTAAAATCAATTTTCAGATTCGTTAAAATCGTCTGCTTTTGGCGAGGAAACGCACTGCTCGCCAAATCCCGCGTCGCTTTCAGCTTTTCACGCCAATTATTCCAAACTATTTTATTTTTTACATGTCTAATAATGTAATTCCGCCGCTAATTTTCACTGATCCTTTATTACCTACATGAGTAGTTTAATTCATATTTTTTTCAAAAAATTCTGAGTATTCCCCCAATGGAGACCTTCCTTGCTAGTAATACCTAGGATATTCAATTTGTTAGATATGTAGAATTCTTCAATACAGCAGAAATAATATTAATCGGATATAAAAAAAACTTTTCTACGACTAAAGTTTTAATGCAAATTGTCTTTCAACGCATCCATTTATTTTGCAGGAAGAATCAAGGGGTAGCTTGAATGATCAACCAACTACACTTTCAGTCGACGAACAGCTTCCGACAACTCCTTCAAACGAACAGCCAAGTATATCTGCGCAGGAAGATGCTCATTCTCAGTCTCTTCAAAATTTGTCATCTGATGCTACAATATCCCAGCCAAGGCTAACTTATCATAATATCAAGGCTTGTCAATCGCCAAGTTTCCTTTGACCGCAGTACAGGGGGCGCTGAACTACATGATTTTCACGTTGGTAGCGCCATCTAATGTTAGAAACTGAAATGTTTTCCATTATTTCCTATGGGATTATTAGCAGTAGTATGCACCAGGTGGCGTTACTTACGAGACAAAGTCATATAATAAGTTGGCAATTATAAGGACAATTTCGACAATGGATTTTCTCCTGAATGCGAGGCCTTGATATTATGATAAGGGGGCCTTGATCCCAGCAAGCTATTTCATCAACGAACAAAAAATCAGCCTGCCTTTTTTGTGATCATGTTGAGAAAAAAGTTGGTAAAAGACGAATTTATGTAACCTTCCCGCAATCAGAAGCGATAGTTAAAACTGTAAAATCAATAGCCGAAAAATCGAACGACTCAAAACTATTAGCAAAGCTAGAGAGCACTCAATCTGTTGCTTATCATTCAATCTGTTTGTCATCTTATCAGATTTCACAGAAGCGAAAGTGCGAAGAACAACCAGAGCCAAGACATTGGCATAAAAATCGTCAATTTCATCAGTTGGCATTCAATGCAATTTCGGAAATTATAAAAGCCGAGATTATTGAGAATAATCACGTTATGTATCTCTCTGCTTTGCTATCTCAGTATAAGTCTTTGCTATTGGAATTTGCTGAAGGTCAAATAAGCGCTAAAGATTTGGAGGAATATCGTGCTGAAAAATTAGAAAATAAAATTGTAAAAGCTTTTGGCGATCGTATTACTGTGGAGTCATCCATGGGGACACCAAAAAGGAAAATCATTTATCAGTATGACATGGACACGTCTCGATTAGCTGGTGAAATTGCTAAATTGGAATCATCCAAGAAGAATCGGTGTCGAGATGTCGCTTACGAATTGCGAAACAGTATAACATCTCTGGAAAGTACGAAGCTACCAGGTAATCTGACTCCAGAGGATGTAATTCGTGGAGAGTGTAATGTTCCAGAACAACTGTTCAATTTCGTATGCGACTTAGTTCAAGGACCAGATACTCGTCGTAAAAATTCAGATGACGACTTAGTGAAAATAAAGTCAGTGTGTAGTGATCTGATTTATATAGTATCCAAAGGTAGAGTCAAACCATCAAAACATCTTACACTCGGGTTATCAATGAAATCTATGACAAGTTCGCGAAAAGTTCTAACAGTATTAAATAGATATGGACACACAATAGGCTATAATTTAGCAGAAGAGCTTGAAACTGAGATGACGTATAGTTCTCAAAAAGAAAACAATGTGATACCGGCCGGTATAAGCAGAATTGATGGGCTAAGTACTCACGTAGCTTTCGATAATTTTGACTGCTTCATTGATACAGCCACTGGTAAAGATACTCTGCACGATACAGTCGGTATCATTTATCAGTTTCGCAATAAAAAAGATGACCCAAATGACATGGACAATGCGGATACTTCTGATTCAGAATCCGTAGGTGCACATGTTCATGAAGGACCCACGGAGCCTCTTGCAAGAGCTCGTAAGAGACGGCGTTTTGAAGCACCTCCAAAGGAAATTCGTCCCTTTGTCAAGATACCTTTCACAAGTATGACGTTTCTTCCTTTTCAAACAATTATTGAAACAATCGATTCGTGTCACAAAAATTAATTGCAATTGATAAGGATTTGATTTGGAGTATGTCGTTATCTCGAATAGATTCAGTACCCATGTGGTTAGGTTATAACTGCAAAATTGGCATTGATGAGAGTAAAATCCAGACAGTCGAGTACTTATCACCAATAAATGAGTCTCCTACGTCGCTGGCTATTGTTCAGGAAACTCTTAACATTGCAAAGGAAGTTGCTAAGAATTGTAATCAACAACAGATCATAGCTACTTACGATTTAGCAATAGCCAAATTAGCTATGCAGATTCAACATACTAAAAAGCCAGAATTTGACGATATATTCATTAATTTAGGTGCATTCCATACTCAAATGGCTTTCTTCAAAGCAATTGGAAAGTATATTGATTCTAGTGGACTAATAGAGATTTTAGTTGAAGCTGGGGCACTAGCAGGAGGTTCAATGAACAGCTTTTTGGACAGTAAACATTTTAATCGATGTAAGCGGCTACATCCCTTAGCTTCTAGTGCTTTGCAGATTCTTCATTTTGAACAATATTTATCTGAAATTGACACGGATGGTGGAGAAACTTTGAACGAAGACTTAAACATGGTAATGAATACTTCGTATGGAATCAATGAGAGCATTATTTTACCTGATTCACTGCATATAATACTGGAGGGTTACAAACAATTTCGCGAAATAACACTTCAGGGCGGTCATGGAAAGACAGCTCAATATTACTTGCAGTATACTGAGCTTATAAACATATTTCTTCGATTTTCTAGAAGTATTCTTTGCAGTAATTTTGAACTCTACTTGGATTCTATCTTCGAAATGTGTGGTTACTTTTTTGCATTCAATCAGCCGAATTATGCAAAATGGGCTGCTATGTATTTAAATAACTTAATCACGCTGAAGGTTGAAAATTCTACTTTACTTCACGAATTTCGTGAAGGTGCATTTGGTATTAGACGCACAAAATCATGCTTGGGCAGATCACCTGTAGATTTGACTTTAGAGCAGACAATTAATGCTGATGCCGGTAATACCTTGACTGGTGTTAGCCATTTCACAAACTCGATCGCTGCACGAGAAAGATGGGCTCTTAGTCATAGTGTCAGAACAAAAATTATGTCATTTGTAAAAGCAGAAATCGGATTTTCTCAAACAGATGATACTTCTTATACGTTAAAGAAGAATCGAATTGAGAAAGATTCAAAGACTCTGAACAGCATTGTTGAAACGATTAAGAAAACAATGAATCCTTTTTCTGAAAATGTAGACAAAGATAGTTTGTTCAATTTGTCAACTGGTAAAGCGGCATCTTCAAATGTTACCAATTTTTTACTAAACGTTAAGTCCTTAGGTCAAGAACAAAAGTTAAAGTTTTTTTCGGATTGCTCTGAAGATTCAACAAGATTCGTGAGACCAATAACTGGTAATAAAATACATAACTTCGCTTCAGAATGTGCTAAAAAAAGTATTAAGAGTGCCACCGGAGACAAAAAAACATTAATTAAAATGGAACGAGATATTTTTGGACGTCTGTTAGCAATTGCTATAAATCAAAAAGTTGACATTGGACATTGTCTATCTTTTCCTCTTGCACCTGTACCTCCTGCACTATTCCACTGTTCAGGCGACATGATGAAGACGGACAAGTCAACTTTAAGTAAGCAATTGACGGCAAAGATTGCACCAACTAATCCGGGACAAGTCGACATAGAAATCATTGATGGTTTCTATTATTTATATTTAATTGGCTCTACTTTACCACAAACATTTGGAAAAATTGCAGAATCGATATTGATAAAACTATGTTCAAAAAATGCTCCAGTAGTTCATATTATCTTTGATAGATATTTAACGCCTACCATTAAAGATTGCGAACGAGAAAACCGAGAAGAAATTGATATTCCATACACAATTAATGGGCCTTTGCAAACAAGACCCAATGATTTTCTAAAGAGCTTAAAGAACATTCGTTTCAAAGAAGCCCTGGTAAAATTCTTAGTTAATCACTGGGCTGATGATTCTTTTGCAGCAGTATTAGGAAATAAAAAAATTTACATTACTGTTGAAGACAAATGTTTTTCATATTGTTCTGCTGGAAATCTCGTAGTGAAAACTGAAGAAACCGAATTATCATGTTCACATGAAGAAGCTGATACAAGAATTATTTTTCACATAAGTAAAGTACCTGAAAATTTAAAAATTCTGGTGAAAGCAGCAGACACTGATGTTTTAATAATTATATTAGGAAATATCCATAAATTTCCTAATTTGCAAATTTGGTTGGCCAACAGTACATCAAAAAAATTAATAATAAGGACGAAGTTTACATCAATTGTACGGACTTATCAATAAAATTAGGTGCAACTTTATGTCTTGCTTTGCCTGCTTTTCACGCATTTACGGGTTGCGACTATACAGCTGCATTCTTTAGCAAAGGGAAAGTTAGACCCTTGAATGTATTTATTAAGCACCCACAAATTCAACAAGTTTTTGCGTCTTTGAAGAATCCTCATGACATTTATAACGAAACCAAAATCGATGCAGTTCAACATTTTACGTGCCTTATGTATGGACTCCCAAAGTGCCAAAGTGTAAATGCCGCAAGATTGTTATTATTCAACAAAATGTACGCTTCAAAAGAAAGTAGTGAAAAATTTATGAAAAGAATTAAAGGTTTTGACTCAACGCACATTCCACCGGGCTGGAAATCTTTAAAGCAAAAATTATTGCGGACAATCTTTGTTAATTCGATGTGGTTAAATGCTACTGAGCCGGATTGCATCAAGTTCAGCGCTGAAAATAATGGCTGGCTGTTTTTAGATGGATTTTTAAAACCAACATGGTTCCTGGGAGACTCAACTCCAGCACAAGTTGAGAGTGTACTGTGTGATTCCACGAACAAGCTTTCCGATAATAACGACGATACCGATATTTGCGATGAAAGTGATAGCTGCGATGATAGTATGACTGAGAGCTCCGATGATTCAGATTTTTAAAAAAGAGTCACGGAAATATAAAATACATTTTAAAAATTTATAATTTGCTTAAATTGATGAATATGTAAAATAGATGTAATACTTGAATAAAATAAAATCTTTTTTCATACAGTACTAGCATAACACAATTTTTTTACATAAATAACCTTGGTTTTATTCATCATCAATATCCATTTTTTTTGTAATTTTTAAATTTGTCATTCATTTTTTAATTTTTTATTTTGAAAAGAAAGACGTTTCTTTTGGAGTATTTATTATTTTGAGGCGTACCTACTATTGTTTGAATCGGAGGTTGAGAACACTAGCATCTGACGCATGCGCAATGGCTTTAAACCGTCCGACAGCTGGCAATTGCTATCCTCGTCTGACTAGTGGTGTTACGCGCTAGCTCTCTTTCACTCTACTTTTAATATTTAATATATTTAACAGCCGGCAACCCTTATTTGCGGCCAGATTTAATTAGGCAACCGTATATAATAATAAACAGAAAAAAATTAGCTTTAATTTGATATATAAATTATGAATGTACGTTGTGGGTGTATAAATGTAACAAAATCACACCTGTGTATACCTGGCTGCGAAGAGGTGCGGCCAGGTGCGCAAAGGCAACCGTGATTTTTCAGAGTCTTTATAGATGTTGCCGTAAAGTAGACGACATTTTATTGAAAAAACAAGTCGGTGAAATTTCTTACGGATTATGAATTATTAATAATTTAATTAAAAATACTAGCGGCCACATTTTGATAGGCAACCTGGTAGATATAAATTCTCCTAATCATAAATATGTGTAAAAATTTGGTTTTCAGCAAACACTCGATGGGTACACTGATTCTGCAGCTGGATCTTAGACTAGTAGGGAGAAGAGTCTCTTAGTATTTACAAAAGAAAAACTCTTATTGTGTAGATTTCAACTAGTTTTAGTTTATGTAAGTAATTATATTTAAAACTATTTTGATGAAATACATGGAAGATAATACTATTAGTAAATTTGTTTTCTAAAGACAAATGCGCAGAAGCAAGAGATAAAAGCACAGGTGATAAATTATTCAACAGTCAGGAACAATAATATTTATTACAAAACTTTTGTAAAACATACCTTTTTTCCTGTTATATCTACGAAAATATAGCGAATTCTTTTCAAAATGGAAATTACGTTCTTTAGATAATGAAATATATTTATGTACATAACATAAATTGAAATGCGTCGTTGACGTTTAACAATTGATGCTACAAAACACACTTTTACAGAATGTTTGTTTTATCTCCAAAGTATATAAATAACCATAGTTTTATTTATTGCCTTGAATTTGTATTTCTTGTTCAAATCATATATTTTAAAGACTTTCCTACAATGTTGAGAAGTGTTTATGGATTTGGTTTTTATGTCTGTGCGTGCTGCAGGTCATATAAATATGCTCAGACTGACATGTAATTTTTAATGTTAATGAAATTAGAATACTCTCTATTGAAGGTCAACTCTGTTAAGAATCTGTATCATTTGTTGCAGCGTCACTCCACTGCTTTTATAGAATATCTATATTCTGACCAATGAGAATGCTCTATAACACAGCGAAGTAAACCTCTTTTATAAAAAGAGTGGCGTGACGCTGAAGCAAAACGGTACAGATTTTTAATAGTGAAGTGTGTAGTATTTATAGTTGCATACAGAGACACACAAAATAATTCAGCTACAATAGAATCTATTTGAAAAAATCGCTTGCGGTGAATTACTTTATTAAAATTGCTTTTTCCCAGGTACATGATTTCATTGTATGAAAAAATTAAATTTATTAACAATATTCTGTTTTTTTTTTTTTTATGAAAGTGTTTCACGGTCTGTGCCTGATGAATAATTTTTCGCTCTTGTTTATTATTATATAAAAGGTAGAATTTTCTTCAGGTTAAATACTAAAGTATAAGTTTCAATCTAAAAATTATTCTTAACTGTGATATGTTTAAGGCTGTTAGTCAGTCGGCTTCTCAGTTCGTCTAACTAATGTTAAACCTGTGGTTGATGAGCACATTTCTATATTTCAAATATCTCCTCAAGAAACTAATGTTTTCAATGAACTCTTCTTAAAGGATGTCTCTTTTTTTCTTAGTTGAGGTAATATTTTCAAAATATATACTTAAATTTACATGAAGTGTTAAAACCTTATTGGCAAATTTTCAAATTTTAACCTACAAAAATTGCTCTTTCTTTAAAAACTTTTGATGGACCATAATAAAAAGAGAAAAGTAAAGAATAAATTGAATGTGTTACGAAAAGTTATGTACAAACATGATTACTTTTTTACATAATCATTGTGAAGATTGAGGCATTTCTCACATCGGTGGATGAAATTTTCAATCTCCCTCTCCGAAAAATGTTACCACCAGTGATATGAGATAAGTCTGAATGGTAACTTGAAACTCTTTCTCTCTAACCGTTGAACAATCTCGTACCTATCAAAGCTATAATGTGATTTTACAGGTTTGAGTTTTTGAAAACAGGGCGAAATTGCCTGGACGACATATTGCAGCGGCCTCCTGGACAAACATTTATGCTTTCTTAATGGTAGCTTGGTTTTACTTTCTTTTGCTTATGTGTAGGCTAGTTACTTATAGTGGATTTTATTGTTTAATTTTACGCTACCTATACATCAGGCCATGCAAACGAATGGCGGCTCTCGCGACTCGATTTGTTCTCGTAATTTTGAACCTTGATCAGGCGACAAGATTTTCACCTGACTAGGTATCTCAAGCGATATATTTCATAGGGAACTTGGAGGACTTTACCCTCTCGATGGATTTTACACATACCAGGCGCCATTACGTCACCTGAGAATAATAAGGTTCTATCTGTGTTTTTGAAAAAAATGACTTCTCAATATAAAAAGGTTCTATTTATATCTATGAAGGCACTTTAGCATCAAAATGATGTTATATATAATTTACATATGGTATAACGATTATGTTATGACATTATTTTAATATAGAAATGCCTTCACAGATACAAATAGAACATATCTATATCAATAAATCATTTTTTTCAAAAACATAGATAGAACCTTATTATTCTCAGGTGACGATTAGCGTACATGGCAGATTTTAAACTGCCGTGTACCTCAGACAGCGATGTTTCTTGTATCAGTGCGTTGCTCTATCAACTAGACTATGTGACTTGAAGCTAATCATTCGTCTGGAATCTTTTGCATGCTAGCCTGTTCTTTATCTCATATATCATAAACCTTCGTTTGACTCGAACAACTTGGTTAATTAATTGAACAAGTCTTCTGTTGCATCAGAAACGCCATCACTCATGAAGTTTTTCGCATACACTTGGGTCATTCTTTGGCGAAATTCTACTGTATCAATCTCTTCTGCTGATATCAATATGTAATTCGCACATGGGTTAACATCAATTGTACTAGCGATGTTTACGTAGCTATAGCTCAGGTCAAAATGAGGAGCCGGAGTTATAGTTAAAGAGACGGGTAAGTTGCCCACCCCTGTACTTATCTCTTATCACTTGTATAGATTTTTTGTGTTTCGATCGGAGGTTAAAAAAAAATACCTTCGTAAAATATTAAGTTAAGCATATATCTAAAAAAATATTTTGACATTTAAAAAAAAAAAAGAGAGATCTTTTAAGAAGAGTACATTTGAAAAAAGAAGTTAAAAATGTCAATTTTCTGAGAAGAAATTTTGCGTGCGTATTCATTTAATGCTCAAATATTTCACATTAATAAGGGGTATTGAGAGCTCACTCATTGACAACTATAGGCTAATAAGAAGAATTATAATGTGAAATTTATTGTGGTTATCTTCTCTTTTGATATTATTTTTCTCATTTTCAGTGATTTATAACAGTTTCTAATTCATTTGAAATAGCGTAACGTTATTAAAATATTTTGCAAACGATGTTTCCTCTAGCACTATAATGTAATTTAATTCTTTTGAGTGTTTCAGTAAATGGGCAATTAATATAAATTAATGCTACATATTTCATATAATACAAAATACTCCACAGTGAGTAGCATAAAAATATTTCAATTGCATGAAAATCCGACTATATTTACACGAGTTAGCACCTGGAAGACAAACAAACGACCAAATGGTCAGGCAGACTGACAGATAGATGGACAAACTCAATTTATAAACGCTTTTCAATTTGTTAGGAAGTGTTAAAAAATTGACTGTGAATAAAAAGAACTCATGATCCAATAACTTGCACCGAAAATAAAAGTACGATTCTTTTTCGGTCAAATTTATTTTCATTCTTGTAAAGAATTTTATATGAAACTATTTTATCGAAAAGATTATCGCAGCAGAATTATTAAAATTTTTTGCAAAAGTATGTTGACTTCAAATACGTAAGACATACAAAGAAAAGATAAACAACATAAATGATAAATTATTCCAAAAGTCATGATCAATAATATTACTAAACACAACATTTTTGTAAAACATTACTTATTTTCTGCTTTGTATGGACAACGAAATATAGTAAATTCTTTTGAGAAAGGAAATGAAATTATTTAGATATTGAAATATATATCATATAAATGGAAATGTTTCGTCGCGGGAAGCTATTGATACGAAAATTTCAAATAACATATTTTTTTTTCTCTTAGTAAAATATCATTATTAAAGTTTTTGCATTACATTTTTATTGCTTGATATTTCTTATACTTCGAATAATTTTCACACAACAGAAAAATTAAAGCTAACTAAAATTTGAGTAAGTTTATGAGCTTTACAGATAATCTGATTTCATTTCATTTTCCAAGCACTTTTTTAGATCGAAAATATTTGCCAATTTTTATTGCAACATTTTTTTAGATCGAGCTCTACTTTTTTCTCTGGTTCAACTAGTTCGTAATTATGTAATTACGTAGCACCTATAGATGCCGTTCAATCCATCCGTCTGTCCGCATATAACAACGCGAAAACTATACGACTGAATCGTTTGAAATTTAAAATTTATAATTATTACATAATTTTGCAAGTCATTTCAAATTTTATGAAAATAAGACGCATAGTTCAATTACAGGGACAATCAAATTATTCCGATACATTACGGTCAATAAGAAAAAAGTTTCAAATGCATTTTAATGATATTACACTGTTTTGAACATGATACAATTGATATGCATCTATGAAGTATATACTATAATATACATTCTGCACAAAGAAAATTCTGTCTTGCAAAGATTATTTGATATTGATTTACAGAACAGCACATAAGTATTCCATTACATAATTATACAGAGAGAGCATTGTTTGTTGTGCGTTTTAAATGTATTAAAATATTTAACATTTAATGGAATTGATATAGTACATTGCTGAGGATTACTACAAGTTATTTTCTGTACAACAGAAAGGAGATAGTATTTACAGGAACACGCAAAATATTTAGGTTACTATACTGTTTCTGAAATACTGCATATTATTACACCAAGATCTGGATATTTGTAAATGCGTTCGTAATTATATAAATACTTAGCACCTATAGTCATCGTTCAGTCTGTCTGTCATCATATAACAGAGCGTAAACTATCCAACCAAATCATTTGAGATTTAAAATATATAACCGTTGCATAATTTTCTCGAGTCATTTCACATTTTATGAAAATCGGATGCATAGTTCAATTACAGGGATAATAAAAAGTATTCCAATACATTACGGTCAATGGGAAAAAACGTTTCAAGAGCATTTTAATGATATTACACTCTTTCGAACATAATAAAATTGACGTGAATCTATGAAATATTTACTAAAATATACATTTTGTACAATTTGTGATAGAAAGTATATTTATTATTAATTTATAGGGCCACTCAAAAGTATTCCACATATAATTGTATAGGGGGAGATATTGTTTGGGCCGTGTTTTAATTCTATTGAACTGTTTCACATTTTATGAAATTGATATAAGTTGCTGATGTTTAATACAAGTTACCTTCTGTATTATAAAAAGTAGATAGTATTTACAGGAACACACAAAATATTTCGCCATTATATCCGAAGTACTGCATAATAACAGCAAGATCTAAATATTTTAAAGTTTTTTCTATAGTACGAACGCACCTCATTTGCTACGCTTCACGTGCAATTTCGAACTTGTTTTTCATATGATTAGATATGAATTTTATTTTATGTTTCAAAATGGTACATAATATGAGTAAAATTTTAAGTGCTTTAGTCAAAATTTTTGTTGAATAAAAAAAAAAAATAAAAATATTCAAAACGCACATTTTAAAATTCTATTTCAATAAATACTGTTTTACAAATGTTTCTTTTAGATATCTATATCTATAGCTCTATGATGCATTTTTTGCATACAAAAAGAATTTAGGTTTCAAATAAATAGCAGCTAAAAATAAAATTTTATTTAATTTCGCTTATTTATGAAGCGAACTTACAATTTAGTAACTTACACCCACAAATAAAAGAACAATTCTGTCATATTTAAATTTATAAACCATTCTACTAAAAAATATTTTGGCAAAAAAAACCAAATAAACAAACAAACAAACAAACAAAAAAATCATGTAAGACAGTATTATTAAATTTGTTCACCAACGTGTGTCGTCAAAGATAAAAGTCATGCAAGCAAGAAATAAAGAACAAATATGATACATAATTTATATTCAATAATATTTAGCGCAGAAGTTTTATAAACTATACACATTTTTTCCCATATACGCTAGAAATAAGAAGCAATAAGTTCTTTTAAAAATGGAAAAAATGTTTAAAAAAAAAAAATTTTTTTTTAAGCTATTGAAATATTATTATTTGCATGATACGGATTGTGATGTTCCGTTACATGTAGCTATTGATAGGAAAACATATTATTAGAAAAAGGAGTTTTTTTTTGTTTTTTTTGCTTCGTAAAATATCACTATTAACCACTTAACTCCTTGAAAAGAGATGGTATATATTATATTTTATCCCACTTAATTTAAACGAGATTTTCACCAGAAACTTTTAACAAAATTTTATATTTGTAACTTTGTCGGCAAAATGCTGACAATTTGCCTTTTCATATTTTAAAATAAAATTTTTCAATTTTTCTGGTGAGAATTCAATATTATAGAGACGTTATTACTTGCCACTCAAGGCGTTGATCAATATTTTTGAAAAAAAAAAATCTGAAATAGTGTCTAATTTTTTTCATGTCTTTTACAGAATTTTTAATCTTATTCTTTTATCACCGGTTTTTCAAAACAGAAATTTCTGCCTAACTGAATCAGAAAAATGCTTGGATTAAATAATGGAAAATTTACTAAATTTTACTGGTGAGAACAGTAAATTACGATTGGAATACGGATGTTCTTTCTTTTATCTCCGGTTTTTCGAAACAGAAATTTCTGCCTAATTGAATCAGAAAAATGCTTGGATTAAATAATGCAAAATTTACTAAATTTTACTGGTGAGAACAATAAATTATGATTGGAATATGGATGTCTGTACGTGGTACGGGCAAATCATGATTGGTAAAAACAGCGAACAACAACAGTAACTATATTATCAATAATGTAGTTAAGTGCGCTACATGTACCAGTTTTAAAACGCAGAGACTACAATTCACTTTTTAATAATAGTAATCTCTACTACGAGACTTTCAGCTTTCTGAACGGCTTCAAATCGTAGTGAAAATCGACAACATGGATAAAATACTATAGTGATATTTCATTATTTTGAATCTTTTTGGATATAATAAAATAAGAGCGCTATAACCGAGGGTGCAACAAAAAATAAGAAAGAAAACATGCTAGAAAATGTTTTGCATTTGTCTCCAAAACATTAATTTCCGTATACACACATATTAAATTTTTCTTAGAGACATTGAGAGACAAATAATATAATGAATTTTTAAATATAATCGAATAACAAATGTGATTAAAGTACTGATTATTTTATCAAACGGCACGAAAATAAAGCTGTATACGTATCTAAACGTGCGAAATTTTGGAAAGCCATTTGTGAATATAATATATTATAATATATTTTATGAACAACTACAAATTGCATAAATTCTATTTATTATTTTTACAGTAATGTTATCCTTACAACAATGAGAAAAAACTTTGTAGATGAGTCATTTATTTACAAATAGATTTGTTTGCTTATCACCACAACATACTCTAAATTTATTAATTGTATTGAATTTTATAGAGAATTAATTAATTAAACAGTTGAGTTGTCTAATTTTATAATCTACAAAGTTACAGTAAGCAACTCCAAATGCCAACAATGAATAAATCTGCAAATGAAGTCATTTCAAATGAAAAACCCAGCTTTAAAAACGAGTAAATAGGGAAGTGTTGCCAACAATAAAATTAATTTATTTGGCAGCTTAACAACAAGACATTAGGTTTTACTTTAAGTATGAATGGGCAAATTTGAGACTTCTTGCCATGATTGCTAAACACTACAACCGAAATTAGCAAATTGTGTACACATATTGCACAAAAGAAGCAAGTACCATTCACATGATTTCTAGAATTGTAATTTTTTTCTCTGAAAGAGCATTAAGACTAGCGATGGTTCCGTTTAAAAAGTACTTTTTCTTTTTCTTCTTCTTCTCCCTTTTTTTTAACCTGTTACTCGCAAAATTATATAGTTTAAAATGCATCGCGCTACGCTACAAATGATCGTACAAAGTAGGGATTACAATATTCTAAAAAATAGAGACTACTGCAGTAGGGGTATATTTATCAACATGTCATCATTCTGCTCTTGACCTGTCTTCCATAACGATATTCATCCACGTTTTAAAACCTTCATAGAAATGTTTGAACTACTGAAATACTGTCTTGCACAATCAGCTTCATCTCTATTTATAATTTTCAGCAGTTCGTGGGTTTCCGCTTTAATTTTACTCAATTTGAAACAGAATTTTATATTGATTCTCGGCCTCACGACTCAATGCATTGGTAACTGTTTTAGTTTGCAGCTAACACATGAACATATGCCTATTGAAAAATTTTGAAAACAAAGTGTAAGATTTACTGTAAGGCAAGAAAGAAAATAATGAATATGTCGTATCCTAGCTTTAAAAGTGCCACATCTCAAAAATTGGTTTTTTTTTTACTATGATTGCCTTTCTACTTGGTTTTAAGGCCTCTACTAATCACTTAAACTATCAGATATTACTCTGAAAATTCAGCCATCAAGTAGCAATTGTCCTTGTAAAACGGCCACTAACCTTTGCATAGCCCGAAAGCAGTTTTTTTGCATATAAACGGGATTGTTTGACGAATTGAATATTTACAACTGAGAGAAAAACTGCCCAGTCTGGGAATCGAACCTAGATCATTGGCTTACAAGTTGAGTACTTTACCGTTTAAGCTAACTGAGACGACAACTAGCGAGCATTTTTCGCTCAAACAGCTTTATTAATATAATAGTAAAATGTGGTCTGTCATTTAGACAGCTCATCAGAATAAACCGAAGGTAAAGAAACTCTATATACACGATGGATACATTCAAACTGTTATTTTAGCACAATAAAAGTGATTGGTAAAGTTATAATATGAATTGAATATTTCCAACTGAGTGAAAAATTGTCCAGGTTGAGAATCAAACCCAGATTATTGGCTTACAGAGCCTATGCTTTACCGTTAAACTAATTGAGCCGCTTTTTGCTTTTAACTTTTAGGCTCAATTGGAAACATTAAATTCGTATGATTAATATACCAATCAATTTAATTGTGTTAAAATAACAGTTTATCTACGTATCCATCGTTTATATGGAGTCTCTTTACCTGCGGTTTATTCTATTTATCTGTCTAAATGACAGACAAATAAGGTTATCTGAGCGAGAAATGTTCGCTAGTTGTCGGCCCAGTTAGCTTAAGCGGTAAAGCATTGGCCCTGAATGAAAAGGATCTGGGTTCGACTCCCAGCTTGGGCAATTTTTCGCTCCGTTGCACAGTGGGGCAAAAAGTCTTCAAATCTGTCAAAAAATCGAAAAAATGAAATTTCATTTTGAACTACCGGCATAGATAACTTTAATAGAGCAGATGTCAGTACACATTTGCCTAGTATTAAAATTTGCCAAAGTTATTTTGGTCGTCACTAAAGAAGGAAGTGAAACTGCATATTGTACTTTCATCATAAATGAAAAAAAATCAATAATTTTGTTTCAACATTAGTTTGTTAATTTCGTTGTAATAATTAAAAAATAATTTTTTTGACTACGGAACCTTTAACTATAAGTATGTAACAATAATTCATTAACTTTCGATTTGTTTTAATATGATTTTTATAGATATACAGATACTTAGAATATATACTTTTGAAATTTATATATATATTGTGCGCTCCCGAAGTTTGATTACGAGATCAGCGCCACCTAGCTGATAAAATGATGTAACGTCAGTTGAGCTTTGTTGTCCTTCGAACAACACGTCTGTATCGAGCGCCCTCGCTCTCAAATCAAAAGCTCATATATGTTTGCCCCCTGGCAATAATCAATAAAAACCTATGGTGAAATAAAAACAGTCCACTTTTCTCTAACGCTGTCGACATATGGTCCGTCGAGCCGGAGGACAGCTAAATAAAAAATGACTACTTTAATTACTTTAAATCGCCAACGCGGCGTATTGAAAACAAAAGTAAATAAAATTACGAAATTTATTAATGAATTTGAATGCATTCATCTAAAAGGATCGCAAGAAAAGCAACAAGAAGAACGACTCCTCTTAGAAAGCAAAAAGGTTTCTATTTTGGAAATTAAAACGTCATTACGCAATTTAATAGTGTCGTATACAACTCTTCCGGAAGATGTCGACATAACAGATTCTTTGGAAATAGCAACTGAGCTAGAGGATGAACTGGAAGATTCAGAGGTAAAACTTAACATTATTCTTTCTAAATATGAATGTGTTAATATGAATAAAGAAAATCCTACTGTAAGTAATAGCTTTAAAATTCCAGACTTACCTCTACCCAATTTTTATGGAAAATATGATGAATTTCAAAACTTTAAGTCTCAATTTATGTCTATTATCGGTAATAATAAAAATCTGAATTCAACTCAGCAGTTATGCTACTTAAAGGGCTGTCTAAAAGGTGACGCCAAAAGGCTTGAGTCTGCTCAAGATACTTACGAATCGCTTTGGCAATCTTTAGAAGAAAGATATGAAAATAAAAGAGCTGTTATTGATTGTCATATTATTAAACTACTTAATTTTTCAAAAGTACCCGATTCTCCTAATCATTTAATGCAATTAATTGATAATACAAAATGTAATTTGCGTGCATTAAAATTACTTGAATTTAAATCGAATGAGCTGTCAGATGCTTTAATAATGCACATCTTGTTTCAAAGATTGGATTCTGAAATAAAAAAATCGTTCGAAATGAAATTAAATAAAAACGAAATTCCTAAATTAGCTGGGTTTTTATCTTTTTGGAAGAAAGAAGTCGTATTCTTCAAAATACTGTTATTTCAAAGGAACAAAAAAAATCTCCTTATAACTGGAAATCTGGCACTAAGCCAAACATGGAAAAATCCTTTTTAACAAAATCAAAACAGCGAAAAGGTTGTATTTTAGGATGTACAGACTCGCATTCTTTATATAGATGTGAGAAATTTAAACAAATGAACGTGATAAAGAGATCAGAAGTTGTTAAAAATAACAATTTATGTCAATCTTGCTTAAACAGCCATTTACCTAACCCTTGTTTATCTAAAAACTAGTCGTTGGGGGGCCACCGTAATACTTACCCATCATGGATATGTAAAACATGTGAAAACTATTTATACAATACATTGCAATTCATAAAGAAAATTTAAATATTGTTAATATACATAGTAATGCTTTATTAAAGAACTGCTGATGTACCAATTTCGACAAATTATATAAAACGCCAAACTACTCAAGTAGTACCGAACTGCGCAAAAGAAACATCCTTATAACTCCAAAAATAATAATTCTCTTAATTAACAATTAACTGTGTCGGATGAAGCGTCTCATTTTCAATTAAAATATACCTCTGAATTGAAATTTGGATGAAATACAGGGTCATAAAAAATCGAAGAATGTGGAAAACAAGATTACAAATATCTCGGCAACTAATAATCCGACCGACTTCGTTCTATATGTAAAATGTGTATTATTTTATTGCCTTTTACGTCCATTCCTTAAAACAAAAAAATTCGAAAATTTTTATATACCTTTCATCAGAACGAATTTTTCGAGGGTCCGAAAAAAATAGTTCCGGATAATCGAGGTTGCTGATATTAAATAGGGTTCGTCCCATTCTTACATGCTAACTACATACAAAATTTCAAGTCTCTATCTCAATTTGTTCGGGAGATAGAGCGTTTACAGACAGACAGACAGACAGACAGACGGACGGCAAAATTTTTTTTCTAAAAATATGTTTTTCGGAATCTCCACTATCTGAAACGTGTAAATCCGTCAAAAATTTTTTTTCAATTTTCAAAACGATTGCAAGACTTACCCTATACTACGTATGATGGGTAAGTAATAAATGCCTTTCTTGTAACAGCAAAGAGCATAATTCATTACTTCATCCATTAAATGAAAATAATATCAGTAAGCAATTCATTGTTGAAGATCAGACAGAGAGGCGCCAGGTGGATTCACCCCCCTCCCTTTCTCCTGATAATCAAACATTTTTCGCGAAGGAAAATGAAATAAATAAATCTTGTGTAATTTTAAACACAGCTGTGATATATTTGAAGGACGGTTCTGGGGAATTTCAACCTTTAATTGCTGCATTAGACAGCTGTTCGAGTTCGCATTTATTGTCTTCTCATGCTGCAAATCTATTAGGATTGCGTAAACAAAAAACTCATATTTCCATTTCCGGACTTAATGATTTATGTTTAAATGCTAAATCATTTGTTAGTACAGAATTAACTAATGAAAACAAAACTAAATCTTATCAATTAGATATGTTAGTTGTTCCTAAAATCGCTAATCTACCACCCAAAAATATAAATACGTCAAAATTAAAATTGCCGTCGAACATAGAATTAGCGGATAATAATTGGAATAAGCCGAAACGCGTACATGCATTGATTGGAGCGCAGTTATTCTATGAATTAATAGGGTCTAATAAAATTAAAATTGATGATTCCCAATTAATGTTAGTAGAAACATTTTTCGGGCATGTACTGTATGCAATTCTATCTCAAATTTAAGGGACTATTCTGATTCTTGTTTTTTAGTAACAGATTATAAAAATTTGGAAAAAGAAATAAGTGCTTTTTGGGAAATGGAGCAAGTAAGTGAATTAAAACCCTTAGTTAGTGAGGAGTTAAATTACTGTAATGAACATTTTTTAAAGACTCACTATCGGAAACCGGACGGCAGATATGTAGTTGAATTACCCTTTAAGATTCAAATGTTAGATAATTCTCTGGGAGATTCAAAACAAATCGCCGCTAAAAGATTAAATCAGTTATGGAACCGTTTAGAGCGGGATCCCAAATTAAAGGAATTATACTCAGAATTTCTAAAAGAATACACTACTTTAGGACACATGGAAGAAAATTCCGATGACATAAATCCTGATAAAGGATATTTTTTCCCTCATCACGGTGTTTTGCGACCATCAAGTACTACAACTAAACTGAGGGTTGTTTTTGATGGGAGTTGTAAAACTACTAATGAGAAGTCTTTAAACGACTTATTGTTTAAAGGAGGGATAATACAGGATGATCTTTTTTCAATTATGATTCGTTTTAGAAAACATATTTTCGCATTTACAGTTGATGTAAATAAAATGTTTCGACAAATAGAAGTAAATCCGTCGCATACTAGATACCAAAAAATATTGTGGAGAGAAGGGAGGGAGGAAACTGACAAAATCTACACTCTGAAAACGGTCACCTACGGTTGTGCAAGCAGTCCATACCTTGCCACTAGAGTGCTCCAACAGTTAGCGGTAGATGAAGCCAACAATTTCCCATTAGCTGCCGAAGTTGTAAAGAACGATATGTACATGGACGATTGCCTGTTAGGTGCATCAGACATTTCCGAATTTTTTGAAATTAAAAAACAATTAACAGACATTTTCAAAAAAGGTCAGATGGCCTTGCATAAATGGCGTTCTAATGTTATTGAAGAAATAAATCCTGATTATCAAACATTTCCCTTTAATCAAAATACCGAAGAAACTTCAACAAAAACTCTCGGAATAATGTGGGACTGCACTAGTGATACATTTAACTTTAAAGTTATCGTCAACAGAAGTTCTGACTATACAAAACGCGAAATTCTAAGTCAAATTCCAAGACTCTTTGACCCCCTTGGCCTGCACGGTCCTGTAATTTGCCGTGCAAAAATCTTCATGCAACAACTATGGTTGCTAAAGTGCGACTGGAATGATAAAATTCCACTTCATGTTGCTCAAGAGTGGGACAATTTCCTCAATTCACTAGTTCTTATAGAAACCATCAAAATTCCCAGATGTATTCTTATTAAAGATGCATCAACTATCCTCTTACATGGGTTTGCTGACGCGAGTGAGAAAGCATTCGGAGCTTCCCTTTATCTTCAAACGAACACTGACTCAAATTCGCCTGTTTGCCACCTCATTTGCAGCAAAAGTAAAGTTGCCCCTATAAAAACTGTCAGCATACCGAGGCTTGAACTTTCAGCATGTTTATTGTTGTGCCAACTTGCTCAAAAGGTAATTAGAGCCATGAAACTTCAAATCGACAAAGTCATACTTTGGTCGGACTCTACGATTTCCCTAGCATGGATAAATATGTCCCCACATCTTCTAAAAACTTTCGTTGCAAATCGAGTATCTAAGATTCAAGAACTTACCAAAAACTACGAGTGGAGATATGTGCCATCAAAACTAAATCCAGCGGATGTGTTATCCCGAGGTCAAGATGCAAAATCGCTTGCTACAAATAAACTGTGGTTTGAAGGACCCGATTTCCTGAAACAAGACATTGTAAATTTTTGTCCACAAAAGGACTCTCATAACAAAGACGAACATTTTTTAAAGGAACTAAAGTCAGTTCCGGTTCTCACTTCAATTATAAATTATGACTTTAATAACTCTTTTCTTACCATTTCAAATAGTTATATTAAATTAATGAGAGTGTTAGCATTTATTTTCAGGTTTGTCCACAACTGTAAAAATCAGAGTAAACTTAAGGGTTCCTTAACTCTAGATGAACTAAAAGTTTCTAGAAATTTCTTAATTAAGAAAGCTCAAGGTGAGTATTTTTCATCAGAAATTTTGGCATTGAAAAAGGGCATGTCTGTCCCTGTAAAAAGTAAGTTGAGATTTTTAGATCCCTTCTTAGACAAAGATGATATGTTAAGAGTGGGTGGTCGTTTGACCAACTCAAATTTAAGCTATGACCGATCTCACCAAATCATTTTACCCTCAAGCAGTAAATTGACTAAAATTATCTTTCTTTACTATCATAAGAGAGACTTACATGTTGGTCCACAAGGGCTATTAAATAGTATAAGACAATTATTTTGGCCCATTAATGGAAGAAACATTGCGCGTCAAGTTGTACACGAGTGTGTTCAATGTTTCAAAATAAAACCTTCAATTGTAAGTCAAATAATGGGTAATTTACCCCCTGAGAGAGTAATACAAGGGCCACCGTTTTCAAATGCAGGTCTTGACCTATGCGGTCCATTTTTTATTAAATATCGCAATCAGAGAAAAGGGATATTTAATAAAGTTTATGTGGCCATTTTCATATGCATGGTTACTAAAGCAGTTCATTTAGAACTACTTTCTGACTTAACTTCTGCTGCATTAATTGCAACACTTAAAAGATTTTTTGCTCGCAGAGGCAAAAGTAATACTATCTTTTGTGACAATGCATCCAATTTTGTTGGAGCATGTGCAGAACTAAAGAGATTATTAAATTCTATAAATAAAAACAATGATGATGTATCAAATTTTCTGTCATCCGAGCAAGTTCTCTGGAAATTTCTTCCCCCTCGTTCCCCAAATTTTGGAGGACTCTGGGAGAGAGGCGTCGGACAGTTCAAATACCACTTAAAAAGAACTATTGGTGTTACGAAATTAACCATTGAAGAATTTTTAACTATTACTACTCAAATCGAAGGTATTCTAAATTCGCGCCCTCTTTCCCCATTATCTTCTGAATTAGAAGACTATGAAGTTTTGACTCCAGGACATTTCTTGATTGGTAGACCAATTAATGCTCTTCCTGAGCCAAATTTGATTAATGTAAGAGAAAACTTGCTCGACAGATGGCAGAAAACTCAAAAAATCGTGCAACTAATTTGGAAAAATTGGTCCAATTCTTATTTAAGCCATTTGCAGCAGAGATCCAAATGGCTCTTTAAAAAACAAAATGTTGCACCAGGTATGATGGTTCTGGATGGTTCTGGTAAAGGATGGAGACCTACCAGTTTGTAAATGGATAATAGGTCGTATTTCAGAAATCATTAAGGGAAATGATGACAATGTTAGGGTTGTAATAGTCCGGACTCCATCCGGAACTTACAAAAGAAGTATCTCTAATATTTGTGTTCTACCAATTGTAAATAACGAAAATATTAATTAAGCTTAACCTATTTCTATTGAATTTATTATTTCTTATTATTGTATTTATATTAAGTGCTTTATGTGTAACCATTAATTTGTAATAGTATCTGTATGTTATTGTATATTTAATTGTTGTGTATCATTGAACTATCAGAATACTTCAATGGGGGCCGGTATGTGCGCTCCCGAAGTTTGATTACGAGATCAGCGCCACCTAGCTGATAAAATGATGTAACGTCAGTTGAGCTTTGTTGTCCTTCGAACAACACGTCTGTATCGAGCACCCTCGCTCTCAAATCAAAAGCTCATATAAATGTTTGCCCCCTGGCAATAATCAATAAAAACCTATGGTGAAATAAAAACAGTCCACTTTTCTCTAACGCTGTCGACATATATATAAAAAAATAACAGTGTCTACAAACATTGAAGGTTTTAGTTATGAATTAAGGTGAATTAAGTACCTATAATTTTTTCTACTAAGTTTGAGTTTTAGAACGGTAAATATGTCAGAAAATTTTTCTACTTTTTGCTACTTTTTTAATTGTATGGTCATTTTTCTAGTTAATCATCCTTAAATTTTTGTTAGTGTATGGGTGTGCAAAATGTGAATATGTATTGTTTCTTTGTTAAAGACGAATTTAAATACACTATTTATAACAAAATAATGTATTTAAATGAAACTGACTATCATGCAACGTTTTAACAAAAAAACTTTTGAAAAGTAATATAATTTTTTTGGTAGAAGAGCTTCATAACTGGAGAAACTACGAACAAGTATAGTTTAAATGAAAATAAAATAAATGTTTTAAATTTTCATATAAATTCCGATGGACAAAAGCCTGGCGAGACAAGGGAAATGTTTTACAATAATTAAAGAGTTGCTTGGCAAATTGCTTTCATTTCCACCATTTGAAAAGCAAACAGAAGCGACAATGAAAAGCAAACGTCTTCGTCTTTATTCGCCGTTTGATTTTGTTTTGGACGATCAAAAAGATCAAGAGCAAAACGGTTACACGATTCTAGTTCTACATCTTCGTTAGTGTACGTGACATGTATGAGTTTAAGATCTGAAAGACAGGAAAAGAAAAAAATGTGTGTTAGCATTAAATCAGCAGAAACAGTTTTGCTTCTGCTGTCTTTATAATAATGTGTGCATTTTGCCTGAGAAAGGTTGATTCATTCCTTCAAATCGAGTCGCTAATATTCACTTTAAGGCTTGCTTAAGAATAATTAAAATTATGAATTATCTTTAATTTTTTAAAATTTCAAATGCGATATTATGGATGATTTATAAATATTTAATTTGTATAAAACTATCTTAAATTCTTGTTTTTACCTCATTTTTCTACTAAAAATTATGAAAAAGGTTCGTAAATTAATTAATAAATTACTCTATAGCTTATGTAAAAGTTTAAAGTTTTACTACTTAATCTGTAAAAGAATCCATGATATGCTTCTTTTTGTTCAAAGTAAATTTTATTTTTTGCCAATATTGGAGGCTTCCTGCCCCACTGTGCGTTGTAAGTATTCAATTTGTGTGATCCCTTTATCAGTCAATTTGGTTGTGTTAAAAAACCAAAATTATTTGAGTTATGGTATTTTTGAACAAGGGTGCGATGTGTATTCACGTCAGGATATTAATATTTTGGAAGAGAGAGAGAGAAAAAAGGGGGAGGGGGATTTGAGTTATTCTTCTTATATGCATGCCACAGGAAAATTATGAAATCATACCACATGATTTATTAAATGTGAGTTTTGCTTAATATTTTTAAAAAGTAACTAAAGTAACTAATTTAAACTGTTTTATTAACTTTTTAAACGATTAGCTAAATAGTTAGTAAAAGATAATACAAAAAAGAATTGCTAACGTTAGGTAATACTAAAGAATTTGACCTTTATAAATATAAAATCACTGAATTGTGTTTTAGTCAACAAATTTATAACTTTATGGGGCAATTTTTTTCATAGGCAAACTATTTAGGTTTTAAATAAACAATAGATAAAAGTAAAGTTTTATTTCATTTTGACTTTGGAAGAAAAATAATACATAATCCAATAACTTATGTCAAAAAAAGGCAGTTCTCTTACTGTGAAAATTGTTTGGATTCTTGTAAACAATTTAGCGTAAAACGAAAAAATTCGCAAGATAGAATTTTTAAGTTTGTTTATTAAGTTATGTTATCAAAGACATACAAACAAAGGATAAAAAGCATAGGTGATAAATTATTCAACAGTCATGATCTATAATATTTAACGCAGAAGTTTTATAAAATATTATTTTCTCTCTGTTATGTCGCGACGAGAAATATTCGACGAGTTCGTTTTAAAAAGGAACTACAGTTCTTTAAATGCGAAAATATATTTAAGTCTATAATATGACTTGAAATGTAACTTGACAGCCGACTGTTGTTACAGTAAATAGTTATTCTTAAAGAGTATTAGTTTTATCCGTTAATAAAGTTCTATTATTTGAATTATTGTCAGATGAGAAAATGTAATGAGTTGTTTTCAAAATGGAAATAAAGTTCTTTACGTACAGAAATATCTTTACGTGTATAATGTGACTTGGAATGATCCGTTAGTAGCCAGCAATTGCTATTACAAACACTTATTGTTAAAGAATATTAGTTTTATCTTCTAATGAAGTGTTATATTCCTTCGTTATTTCAAGTTATAGTTCAATTTTATTTTTTATTTATTATACTTAATTCATTACAGTCCCCGGCCAAATTATTAGACGCACTCATATTTTCTTGTGTAGAATCATATTACTAGATTCATACAGATGATATTACTGTGCTAATAGTTATAATTGATTATATGCATCATCTGTCGGGTTATAATAAATAAACAAAAGCATGCTAATGATTCTAAAAATTTTTTTTTTGTGTAAAAACTGTTAAAAATTTCCAAACTTAAAACTTGAAACTAAAAAAAAAAAAAATGTTAATCTTGTGTGGAACATCTTTGGCGGCAATCAGTGCTTTTATTCTTCGTGGTATGCTGTTAATACAAAATTGAATTACTTCTTGCATGTGTTGGTGATGATTCTAAACATGTATAAGATTTTGAATAAAATGGGTTTAGTTGGTTATGACCTCTTAGCCAATGAGCAACCTGTCTTAAAAATAAATAAATTTAAAACTGTTGTGAACAATTTTCTTTGTGATCCAATAAATTATGTTAAAAATAAAGGAAGAGGATTTCTATTAGAGATCGTGAGCACCATAAGAGCACGTGAAACGAATGCTATTACAATAATATTTCAATATTTTGCTTTTTCTTCTATTGTAAAATGTTCTTTAAAACTCTCAGTGGCACCCAGATTCGTTTGAAATATGTTAAAAAGCGCTGAATGCTGAATTATGGTAAATTTAAAGTCAAGCCACAACTACAAAAGGCATGCCTAATATTCGTACCTTTCAGTGCCTTAAAATTCAATTTATAGTACATATTGGTTTTTAACAATATAATAAATAATTATCCTAGATTGTGAAGATGATTTAAGATAATTACTGGTATGATTTATAAAGTGAGGTATATCTCCTTCCAAAACGTGTACAAGGTGTGTCTCAGTCGTAATAAGCTTAAATAAATAAATAAATAAAAATCGTGCTTAGCTTTTACCGACAGCTAGACGAATTTCTTTGCCCCCCCCCCCCCATCATCATCATGATATTCTTAAAAATAATTTAATACCAGTTAGCACTAGAACCGCGGAGACGGGTCATTTTGACTAGTACTCAGTGAAAAGATGTCGATTCATACCGATATGTCTTCGTAAAGTAATTTAGATATAAGCTGCACAAAAATGTTTTAAAATAAATAAGTTAAATAGACTCAAATAAAAATTCTGGTGTGAATTATTTTTGTAAAATTTGGGTAACATTTCCCGCGGTTCGAGTGTTAAAGAAGAATTTATGGCTATGGATCTGTTCGCTAGTCTGTGTCAATTTCAAATCTGTTATCTGCAAACAACATAAAAATTTTAGACATTCCATCTAAAAGCCTTGACATAAATTCTATAGAAAACATATGGGGAATCTTGGTTCTTCAACTTTATGCAGGAGTCGCAGCGTCCCTAAAATTTTCACACTTTCCTATCCGAATTTTAAAACGATAATATTTATTCTAGAATTTCATTGTAGGTGTTAGAGGAATCTGAGACGAAAATTTTTGAATTAAAATACTGGTAGAAAAGTGCAAAAATTTTAGGGATGCTGCGACCCCTGATTATGCCAACAGAATGAAGTTTGATTCGATTCTTGAATTAAAAGCAACTATTTTGGAAATATGGAAACAAACACACATTTTCACTTGTAAAAACCTGGCCAGTCTTTCTCAAAGTGTCATTTGAAAGTCACTAAGGGGAAGCAAACAAAGTACTGCAAATTTATGTACAAATTAATTAGGTGTGTAATTTAGTTTTTAATAAATATAATATTCCTAAAATTTTTTCTACCAAATTGCATTATCTAGAAATTAATTTTTGTTTATTTTTTAAAAATATAATATTATAATTTAAATCAAAACTAAAAACATAATATTGCAATTTATCATAACTTGGATATATTTATGCGTATAATTTTGCGGTTGTATGTTGGTGTATAATTTTGCTCAAAATTTTCAGATGCCATTTTTCATATTTTTAAAGGTGGTAAAATAATCGGATCATTTTGAAATTGTAACATAACTTTATTACATCTTTGTAGGGTATAATTTTGTTTTATACTTTTTATATTTTATATTTTATTTTACTTTATTTTTTTATTGGCAGCTCAGTAAAATTTTTCTTTGGGCGTCTTAGGCGCGAGGCCCAAAAGTGCTGCACTTGTCATTCTTTTTTTAATTCATCTGAAGAAAAAAATTATTTTCTTTTTCTAACATATGCACAGGAAAGATAACCTATAAAGTGATAAAAAAGTATAAAGTAAAAAATTAAGTATGGTTTAAATAAAATGTTCGGATTTTGTACTATTTTTTCGACGTTTTTCATCCCCAAAAAATTGTGTATTTACACGAAATCATTTAAACTTTAGGTACATCCTTCCAGTAATGATATAAAAAAAAGCCTCATCAAAAATCAGCCAAATCGACAGATAATATTTTGAGCACGAACAGTTTTTGAAAATAAATTTTTGAGATAAATGCGTTTAAAGTTTCAGTACGATAAAATTACTGGTTTTAGTGACTTACCGATCAATCAGCGATACCAGGTGCAGATAATAGACATTCAGATTCCACGAAAAGCTGATTTTCTTCGAGTTGCTGTTGTTTTCGAAATGTACGAGCTCCTTTTGTTTGAAAAATACTCCTTCGGCTCTGTCTCGTTACCCGTGCCTCATCGGATTTTTCTGCAAAAACTTTGGCATAGGTGCCAACAACCAACAACAATATTTAAATTATCCATAACTCTAAGAACGGAAGTGTAGCATTCATGAAATAGCCCAGCAGCGATGTATGCTGAGATTTCAAAAATTTATAGTCCAGAATGTAGGTGTTTTGGAGATAACAACCAAACTGTTGCAATAAAACTGTTGTTAGCGCTCGGGGTATGCCCATCCAAGTATTTTTGGAGTAAGTCATCTCTAGAGAAAGCTGTTCTGTAAGAAAGTTTCCACAATTCCGAGAAAAGCAGGATCTTTGATTCCGAGTGTTCTGGCAACCTGGCTTACTAGAACTACAACATACGGGCTCTGGCGGGCTCTGTTGGATAACTCTATTAACACTAGAACCGCGGGAAATTTTACTGTAGATTTAGAAAAATATTTCACATCAGAAATTTTATTTAAGACTTTGCAACTTAATTACTTTAATTATGTTTTTTGAACATATATTTAACTATTTTTATAAAGTAATTTCTGGTTCGAATCAGCATGTATTCATTTAGTACGGATCAAAATGACCCGTCGCCGCGGTTCTAGTGTTAATGTTCAATATTTTGATTTTTCCTTTTGCCAATATATTCTCGGTATATCATATTTTAGAAATATGAAAGGAAATCGATTTTTTGAAATTCCTAAAGGGACTTCCCCTTTTAAACAGAGTACTATACACTCTGCCCAGCGACCCACGCGCAGTACTAAAATTAATGCGGACAAAGATTAGTTAAGCTGTCAATGGTGAACTTGCTTTTAACTTTTAAAGCCTTCTTCTGAAATGTGTGCATATAGCTGTGTTGCTGTAAAATAAATAAATAAATAAATAAATAATTATATCTAATGACCATCCTGAAATTATTTCACATGACGGCACAGTATCTTTTGAATAGCGGGATTTCTTTAAAAAAGATAAAAAAAAAAGTGGATTCGTTTACAGAACTATTAGTTCATTAATCACTAGCTAAATAACAAACTTTTCACGCTATTAACCTATCTTATTGCTAGAAATATATATTTTTAAATTTTTGACAAGAATATTTTATTTCAATAAATGAATTTTAATAGTTTATTTGTTAATTAAATATAATTACTATCAATGCTAAAGAGCTCGATTAACCTACTTTTCAATGAACATACTGAGAAAATGATTTCAAATATTCATTTGAAGTCAATTTTATTTTGTTCTTAAAAATGAACTGCTATTTTCTTAAATTTCTATTTTTTATACATTTTACATAGTTTTGAGACACTTATTTCTTCATTCAACATGAAAATTCTATTTAAAAGTTTCATTTTGGGAAAAAAGAGAAGTAAGCAATGAGATTATTTGTTGTTACTCAGTGCTGTGGTAATATTAATTACAAAGGCCTAAGAAAATTCTTAATGATTAAACTTTCAACGCTGGCAAAAAGCAAGCTCCCTTGCGGATTACAGATTAAAATAAATAGGCATATCACGCCCCAGAAATAAATGAGCCAAGTTAATTTTTTCTGTATTCTTTTAACATTTTGATGCCTTCTGCCAACAACTGTATTTTTTATTAACAAAAAAGTTCTTTTCTATTGTGATGCGAATTATAATAGGAATCAATAATGAATAGATTTTAGGATTATCAAGAATGTAAATCATTTTTGATTTATGACAAGGGATTATTTTATCTGAGTAGGATGAAATCGATATTCTTTGGAAGACATTTTTATTTCAGTGTTTTAAAATACATTTTTATTTGAAAAAATTATATTTAATTCTTTTAACTCTACAGTATTTTGGTTATTCATTTCGGTATTTTTTCGTTATACGGACGCCATGTCAAAATGTATGCTAATGCGCCAATTATTTAAACCCTGATAGTGAAAAGGATTTTAATTGTGAACCATGCAAAACATTGTATATATTTTTTTTTATTTAAAGTTATAATTTACTTTTACTGCTGACGCTGAGATGAATTTTACCATTTGGCAATTATTAGATATTGAGAAAATTGAGATAAAACTGTTTCAAGAATTTGGATTTCAGCATAATTAAATGTTCTGTTCAAAAAACCATGAAATGAAATTATAGATGAGTTTTGGAAATCCGAAATGGAGAAGTGCAGCTTACAATGAAGTCGAGAAAGCATAGGATTACAACAGAAAACATGGTTTGAAGGATCGCGGTTATCTTTTCTTAATAATTTAAGTGGTGCCAGGAGCTGACATCGATTGAGTTTTG
>OZ025295.1:272900871-273063871 GCA_964019185.1 Maratus speculifer | reverse complement strand
ATTCTGTTTGAAGTGTAGGTAAACTCAGAAATCGTTTAATATAAGCAAAAATTTGCTCTCTCTTATTTGAATATCTTTCATCCAGCAAATTCCATGCTAATTCAAAATTAGAATCCGAAATTTGAATAGAATGGATGACGCGATATGCTTCACCTTTTAATGAAGCCTTCAAATATTGCAGTTTTTGGGCATTTGAAATATTTTTATTGTTATTTACGCAAGCATTGAAAAGATCCTTAAATCCTATCCATTCTGTTATATTACCTCCAAAGGTAGGTAAGGATAATTTTGGCAGTTTAACATTTTCAAAAACTTGCTCTGTAACTACACTAGATTTATTTTCACTTTTATTTAACTGAGCATTTTGAATTTTTAATATTTTTTCACCTTTAAATTTCCATAAATCAATTTTATCTGAAATTTCTTGAGCACCGTCTATTTCGCTCTCTAACTGTTTAGGATCTTTAATTAAAATTTCTATTTCTCTATCAATCTTTTTTAACTCAATTTCCTTCTGTTTTAACAACTCAATGTTTTCTTCTAAATCATTCACATTAATTTCATCCACCGCAATAATATTTTCGATTTTCTTAATATAATTTGTAATAGTTCTGCGTAAAGCAGCTCGCTTAGTTTTAAAAGTGTTCAAGTCAGTCATTTTTATTACATTAAACCAATAAAGTAATTCTAAATTGTACTAATTCTTTTTACACATAAAATCGAATGCCAAATTAACTCACCTTCTCTTTTTTCCCTTGCTATGAATGTCAACATTGAAAAGGATTTCGGAAAAATGTTTTTTTTTTACACTGATAATTTTCACTAGCTCCGGCTAGACTTGAGACAAAAAATGTTCGTAGTTCCAAAAATAGTCTTAGCGGATTTGACACTAATTAAAATAACACACGCTGGTTCTTTAACACAACAAATTTGGACTGTAGATGCGTCTTATTTAACACTGAAATATGCGAGCCATTGGTCGGCTATCAAAATTCCATCATCTTTTTACATTCGAATAAACACACAACTTAAAAACAAAACATAGAATGCTGCCAAAAATATAAAATAAAAAGAATAAATTACCATGGTAACGACTAATACAATTTCTTACTGGAGCTTTTTCACATAAATGAAAGCAGACGATTTTTACCAAAACAGTATTTCCAATAAAAATTAAACTTTTTCTTAGTAAATTACACTTTAATTACGCTGTGGGACATGTATAAAAAAGATATATCGTTCGCAAGGTGCGCAAACGATTGCGTATACTTTTCCATCTATGTATAAAGTAAAAATTCCGAAAAGGACTTTTGATTTTTGACTGTGTTGTGTTTTTCTTATAATTTTTTTATTTAGTTGTTTAATTATAAAGAAATACAACTTTGTAAGTGTATTCTGATAGAGTTAAAAATGTTTCATAATCTATGCCTGATGCACGAGTTTTTAGACTTGATTATTTTTTCTTTACAATTCAGACAAAGTTATCAACAGTCAAAGAATGGATTTCACTAAGAGTGGTACCAGCACCACTTATTATGTCCGGGTATTGCGAATCGCCTATACGAAGCCATTATCAAATCGTTGTTCAATTAGCGACAACCCCTCACCAATTAGAGACCTCACTTGCAGAACATTTGAGCCTGTGAAGTTATCTAATTTCCCTGAATATGAAAACCTCGCTGTCACTAGAGAAAGAATTTTAGCTTGGGTAAAAGTAACAGGTGAGTTATTTTCTTTTAATTTCATTTCGAATTTTAGCCATGCTCAGTTATGAACAATTAACTTTGTAACAAAAATTTAAAACATCTAAAATTGGCATTTTTCTAATAGTCCAAGAGCCGACCGCACAAAACCTTAAGTCATCAAGCACAAGAAAATATCCTTTATATCATGGAAGAGTAGTCATAGGGGAATCTAATGATCCATGTCTACCGGAAGTGAAAGGGTGCATAAGCCAAAAATTGATACCACTAATGGCTCACTAGTAGGTCTATCATTGTGTTTGCCGTACAAACAAAAAGTATGAAAACACGGAAAACTGGGTGCAGGGAAACATAATGCTAAGTCTACGAGTCAACACTAGTACCGTAATTTCCGGCGTATAATCCGCGGATCAAACAATCATTTTTCGACCCAGAAATTTTTCAAAAAGAAATGTAACTTCCTTAATCGCCGAAAATATTTGTTTTCGATCACAAAATAAAATTTCTGGGTCCAAAAAGAATTGTTTGATCCGCGGATTATACGCCGGAAATTACGGCAGTATTCATTTTTGGCTTTTGCACTACTTTGCTTCCGGCAGACATGGATCATTAGATTCCCCTATGACTACTCTTCCATAAAATAAAAGATTTCTTCTTGAGCTCGATGGCTTAGGGTTTTGTGCGGTCGGCTCTTGGGCTATAAGCCACAAATTTATTCTAAATAATCAAAATACTCATATTATTACCATTACCGTTATTGTTTTATTTATTGAGTGTCATTTATCGTATTTTAGCGAGACTGGCTTGGCATAACTGTGTTTCAGATGATAACACTTTATTGTTACAGATCACAAGTTTGATGTTAGAAGAGAACTTTTATAAAAAAGAGAATTGCAGTATAAAAATATGGCACTTGAACAGATTGAAATTTTGACCCATACTATGGTAAATAAATTCAAGAACATACGAATACTCGCTTAGGCAAGTCTGATTAGATAAATGATGCAGGTCAACAAACATCAATCCTTTGAGCTCTGGTGGGTAAATTTCTTCAAAATTCCAAATGTCACATAGGCACAAATATTTTGCAAAGAAAAAACCGATTAACAATATACACGATAAAAATGCATTAAACCTTTTTTAAATAAATTTGGTCGAATTTTCTGGCGTCGTTCTGGCATTTCGGAATTAAAATTATGTGGTAAAAAATTCTACCATCAGAGCTCAAAGGGTTAAATTGTTGACAATGGAAAACTCACTAAGATGTTGTATACAATTCTCTCGCCCAATGAAATTTTATTTAACCCTTTGAGCTCTGGGGTGTAAAACTCTTCAAAAATCTAAATGTCACATTGGCACCAGTATTTTGCAAAGAAAAAAAAAAGGTTAACCATAAACACGAAAAAATGCATTAAACCTTTTTCAAATAAATTTGGTCAAATTTTCTGCTGCCATTGTGACATTCGGAATTAAAATTATGTGGTAGAAAATGCTACCATCAGCGCTCAAGGGGTTAATATATGTTGATACTATCATATTTATAAAAAAAACTTTAATTGATAGTAATACATATGCTAGATAGGTAGTAGGCGATTTTATGTTAAAATATTTGGTGTATCCCTGTGAAAAAAAAAACTATACACGATACATTGATTTTTTTAGCTAAATACAGGGTGTTTCGCTATCAGACCGACAAACTTTGAGGTGTGACAGTAGACATGCAGACAAACATTATTAAATCGGAAACCATGGGGTGCAAACGTCTTCTGTAGGAGCTAGGGGCCATTAAATTTTAAGGCCCAAAACTTCAAACGCTGATAAAATACGGAAAAAAGGGTCAATTCATTTGCGGTTTTCGCTAAAATCATTCTCTAAATCACGAATTTTTCATAAAAAATTTTTAAAGGATACGTTTAAAAATTGTCAATAGAGGGCGCTTTAGACTTTAGAGTAACGAACAAATACTTTTTACTGTTCTTTTGTGCATGGGGTTGAAATTGTTCTAAAGTTTAGACGTTAACTTAAATTTTAATCCCAAAATTGGAAACATGGGGATCGGGTAACTAGCGAAAATTAAACTGTAAACCGAGGGGGAAATTTTAAACGCTCATTAACATTGGACAAACTAATCGATTTTGTTGCGGTTTGCGTGGAGGTGATGCCCTTGGTAATTATTTTATTCAAAATGACGTTCTGCTTTGTGTCCCCATTTTTTGATAGAGGGCGCTTCCGACACATATCAGACATTTCAATGGCATTACTCCTGGGTGTTTTACTACCAGACCACCATACTTCCAGGAAGTGTTAAGGATGCAAAAACGACTCGGAATCACATAGAAATGTAACGCTGAAAATGCCTTTTTTGCGAGTTGTGGTTAAAAAAAGCAGAGGAAAAAGGAACAGAAACAAGCAGAGAAATAGCAACATGTTAAAGTGACAGAACAGAGTTTATTTAAAGATTTTACTGCAAAAGGTGTTCGAAATTGCGACCAGAAGTAGTCTGGCAAACCTAACAGCGACAGTAGATGGCGCTGCGATTTCCTTGCTGTAGATGGCACTAAACGGTAATGTGCGTGAAAAGCGATCACGCTGCAAGGATCATTCGCGAACGGGTTCCAGAGGTAGTATAATGGAGTATTCGAACGATAAACTGGTCAACATGTTGCTCGTATATGGAGCTGCGGACTTTAATGGACACGCCCTTTTGAGGTTGACCAAGGAGCGTTTTCCGCATAGGCATGCACCCCGTCATACGACTTTTTCAAGTGTGAACAGTGGGCTTCTTTTGCTGGGGTCAAATGAAAAGTTGGGTGTATGAGACTCTTCTACCATCAGTTAAAGACTTTGTAGCTCGTATTTCTGAAGATATTTCTGCCAGAAATCTGTCAAAGTTGCGAAGAATCTTTCAAAACGTGAGGAATTCTATGAGACGCCGATGTCAAGCATACCGGACTACTTCGGGTCGTAATTTCGAAACCTTTTGCAGTAAAACCTTTAAATAAACTGTTTTCAATCACTTTAACGTGTTGCTGGTTCTCTGCTTGTTTCTGTTCCTTTTTTCTCTGCTTCTTTTAACCATAACTCGCAAAAAAGGCATTTTCAACGTTAGATTCCTATGTGATTCCGAGTCGTTTTTGCATCCCTAACACTTCCTCGAAGTATGGTCTGGTAGTAAAACACCCAGGAGTAATGCCATTGAAATGTCGGAGATGTGTCGGTAGCGCTCTCTTTCAAAAAATGAGACCACAAAGCTGAACGTCATTTCGAATAAAATAATTACTAAGGGCATGACCTCCACGCAAACCGCAACAAAATAGATTAGTTTGTCCAATGTTAATGAGCGTTTAAAATTTCCCCCTCGGTTTACAGTTTAATTTTCGCTAGTTACCCGATCCCCATGTATCCGATTTTGGGCTTAAAATTTAAGTTAACGTCTAAACTTTAGAACAATTTCAACCCCATGCACAAAAGAACAGTAAAAAGTATTTGTTCGTTACTCTAAAGTCTAAAGCGCCCTCTATTGACAATTTTTAAACGTATCCTTTAAAAATTTTTTATGAAAAATTCGTGATTTAGAGAATGATTTTAGCGAAAACCGCAAATGAATTGACCCTTTTTTCCGTATTTTATCAGCGTTTGAAGTTTTGGACCTTAAACTTTAATGGCCCCTAGCTCCTATAGAAGACGTTTGCGCCCCATGGTTTCCTATTTAATAATGTTTGTCTGCATATCTACTATCACCCCTTAAAATTTGCCGGTCTGGTAGCGAAACACTGTATATTTGCTGTTCAACTAGACTTGTGTAAAACAAAGTTACACCCATATCCGTCAATTAGCTGTTGATAAAACTGAGGACATATAGGTATAAATAAACATTTTATGATAATTATATTATAGTATTTTATAATTGTTTTTTATGAAGTGCAATTTATATATCTATCTGTCTCTCTATATATAATGTATATACGTAACAGCCAAGACATAAACTGGTTATTTTGAAATTGTTTAAAAAATAACAGGGGGGAGGATGTCTTAACTCCCTTTCATGCTGTAGGATCATATGAAAAATGTACTTAAATATCGCTAAAGAAAACTAAATGCAAAAAAATCGCATTTAAAACTTCCTTATTAAAATTTACTTATAAAAATATCAGTATAGAATCATAAAGATCTGTACTACTAATATTAAATTTATGAGAAAATGAAAAAAATGAAAATATTCTGTGCATCACAGAGACTATTTCCAGTACGTGAGAATAGGGTGTTTTCTTTATCAAAAACTATTCACAGTGGACTGCGCCTCCCGAATTACGTGTTAAATAAAAAGAGAAGGAGCTCTAAGACACCAAACTTGTACACTCTCTTAACAAAAAACAATGTATTTTGCTCTCATCTCAAAATTTGCCCGTGAATATCTTAACGAAACGATGGCTATGTAGACATCAATGGCCCTCGAATTCTTGGCCTGAGCGCTGGCACAAAAATGGCGACTGCAGAAGGCGGAATTTTTTTCAGTATGTCTACAGTCCCTTAAATATTCGAACCAATAATTTTTTCAAAGTTCCCCCCCCCCCCTTTTATTTTTCCGAGATTAAACAACTTAAAAAAATATTTTATGAAATACTGGTATCAAAATTTTTGGGACCATACATGAGTTTAAAAAAATCCACCTTTGACAGCCACTATTTTTGTGTCAGCGCTCAGACCAAGAACTTTGGGACGGTGCATGTATAATGACATAATGAATCTGCAAAATCTCATGTTAAGTAGTTCTTTTTTCATGAAGACGCAATTAACACAAATGATGAGCAAATGTAATTATCGCCAACGACAGAAATCTATTGAGGTATGTTTAAATGGCATTGGCAACCGAATCGCAAAATTATTGTAGATTACAGTGCTACCAAATATTCCTACAGAATATGTCAAGAACGCTACTCCTATGACCTTTGTTCGCCAATTTTGGTGGTATAGGTGCCATTCCAATGCAATTTATGATTTTGTCTTGCGTTGATCACAATGTGGTTCAAAAATCGAGGGTTTTATGTGAAAGTTTTGCCTTTGTAATCGTAACAGCGTGAAGTTGATTAGCCGACACCAAATTCTCGAACTCACTTTGAAATGCCTTTATTACTATTTTCTTTGTAGCTTTGAACATTTCCGACATAAAGGCTTCGTATAAGCTTAAAGAATTTTTTTTATGACAAATCTATATATTTCTTCAACCAATGTTTTATACACGTAGAAACTAAATAATGTAGTTAATGATATTGGGGATCTATTAGATTAAGCGAGATGTTACTTTAATCACTTCGAGACGAGTATCACGTATAAGGGACTCGCAAGATCTTTAGAATCTTTGATTATTCCTGCTTGTTATTTTTTATTGTAAATTTTGCCTTATTTACTCAGAGAATTTCCTCGATTCATTTCGGCAAAAATTTCTAGTTTGAAAAATTGGTGATAAAAAATTAAAATCTTTTTAAAAGACGCTCGCCGCGAAGACGTTAATCCATCATTTGTCGCGTCTTTATCAAAGATGACGTCATTGGGCCCCTGTAAGTGTTTATCTTTAAGTGTTTATCTCCTGCTTCTTAAGCCATACTCGGGATGAAAATAAATAAAAAGTTATTCTTTAGATGAAATTTAATATAATTTATATTTAAAAGAAAACAATGGAATACAAATTTAAGGAATTTTAAAGGTATTTTAAAATTAAATAGACTTTTTTAAGACGGAATTCTCATAGCGCGAAAAACAGTGGTTCAACTTATGTCACTTCAAACGACAACAGTTGCATTTTGAATATGTAACAGGGTGCGTAATCATCAACAAACTCAGAGGATTTTAATTCTTTTAGCATCAGAAATTCTTTAAAGTACTGGTTGTTAGATCTGAAAAAGTATTTCTTTTTCGTTAAATAAAATAAATGTTACATTATAAAAATTCTGGTAATAGGTGCTTACAAGGTCCTTCCAGACTACGCACCCTGTGTAATGACAGCAAATTTCATTATATTTCAAAAATAAAAATAAAATCTCAAATATTGGATAAACATTTTGTCATTGAAAATTTTAAGAGCAACATTCTCTTCGATATTGTTAAAAGATAATATTTGGTTCGTAAAGTCAGTACAAAATAATTTGTTTTTGCATTTTTCTTAATTTTTTATCTTTCTAACATCATTGATTTAAGTAAGCTATTTATTTCAATTCATCTAATAAATAGAAAAGAACCCCCTTTTTATTTTTTTAAGGAGCTCATGTTCTAAGTGCAGAAACGACGACTTATCGGATAAAGTCTAGTGGTGAAAGAAAACTAGGATCAGAAGCAACTTTTTGTTATAGCAGCAATGAAAAAGATTATGACTGGATGTTCGTTATACGACTTTACCTTGAAGGATTTTATAAAGAGCCACCTCCAGAAATGTTACCTGCACTGCCTGAATTTAAGGAACTTTGTTGCAATATCTTGTAAAAACTCTTTTATAACATCAGGAGTCATCTGTTTCATACCAAGCATATATATTGATTTGAACTGAATATAAGTTTCTGTTATTTTAATAGAGTAAATATATTTTGTAAAATATATATTCTGATCCCATTGTTTGAAAATTGGAAGCAAAAACCCCTTAAATAATAAAATATGCTATTTGTGTACTAAAATGCATTAATAAAAAAGGCAAATTTACATAAATTACAGAATTTTTTTAAAATTAAAACTATAATATATGCACATTTTATTTGAATAACGCCAGTGAAGTTTCCAATTTTGTTCTTTTTCATGAAATTTTAATCTTTATGACAATAGCTTTTATTTCACTACTTTATAATAAACGAGAATCGTAAATTAATTTTATTACGAATAATGTATTAAAGAAAGTAACACGAGATTAATGTGAAGTCTGTACCCTAATAGAATGCATGGTCACAGTGACGTCACTGTGAGTCACTTTGGTCACATCACATCTGTGACCAAAATGCCACCACTCAGTGACGTCACATTGTGACTGAGATGTGACTTTCTTTAAAATCTTTAGAAATTTATAAATACCCTTCAAAACTTGTTATTTACTTTAAAAACATGCTTCTGGCAATTTAAATATCGTCGCTTTTGTCACAGTTTCGTCACAATGTTAATGTCAAATTAGTCACAAATGACACATTTTTCACAAATTTGTCACATTGTGACCACTTTGTGAAACGTCAGGATATGCTGTAACAGTGGATTATTTAGGGAATTTGTGTACGAACCCTATTTCTTAAGTAACAAAATATTAACCTTATTAACAAGCATCTAGCAAGAAAACTCTTATCTTTTACATCTTTTTCTTCACAATTATTATAATTTTTATACGTATTTTTTATAGCAAGATTCTAATGGCAGGATTTCTCCAAAAAAAAAAAAAAAAAAAAAAAAAAAAAAAAACTTTATATAAATATATAAATATATATAGGACAGTTGCACCATAAAATTTAACAAATAATAATGTATTTATTAAAATACAACACATTGCTCAGTGGTGCACAAAACAAAAATTTTAATATACACTTGTACAATTAAAACAAAATAAAAATATCAACGTTTCGCGCCGTCTTCTGCGGGTGTCTTCAGGAAAATATGATAATGGAAGGACTAAGTTTGCATCTTGATCGAGGGAAAATATTTATAATAAATTAACACCGAAATGAATTAAAAGTTTTAAAATGTTGCCACTTACACGTGAGTAAAAATTAAAATATTGCAATGAAATAAAAATTTTTAAGATTTTATTATGTTATGCCATATTTTTGGTATATTGTAGGATAAATTATCATTATATGGTTTATTTTCTCGTGCTATGATTTCGATAGATTCTATTATTTTACCTTGAACTGGGTTATTGCACGGAACTACGATTTTGGCCTCATCAAAGTTAATACGGCAACCCTTGTTCGCCAAATAGAAGCGAGAAAGGACAGTATTCTGTTTACCGTAATTTCGGATGTATAAGCCGCGGATCAAACAATTCTTTTTCGACCTAGAAATTAAAAAAAAATGATTGTTACTAGTTAGACCGCCGTAAATATTTCTGTTCAATCACTAAATAAGATTTCTGGGTCCAAAAAGAATTGTTTGATCCGCGGCTTATACACCCGAAATTACGGTATATTGTTTTATATCTCTGCGATTCTCTTTAATTCTAATTGAAAATTTCCGCGTATTCATGCCGATGTGATGTAGACTTTTTAAATATTATTAGATAAAGTGATGGGGATTTCATAAATACCAGATTTTTTATCTATTGGAATTTTGTCGATCTTATCTGTAACGATGTCAATGAGATATGGAGGTGGAATGGCGACAAGTTTTATGTTATATTTTTGCGCGATCTTTTTTAGTTTTTCAAATATGTAAGGGATATAATGAAATTTTCTGTAAACTACGAGCTTATCTTGTCGTTGGCCAGATGTGTAAATTTTTAAATAAAATAGTTCAACAATACAATACTCCTCCCACATCTGGCCAACGACAGGATAAGCTCGTAGTTTACAGAAAATTTCATTATATCCCTTACATATTTGAAAAACTAAAAAAGATCGCGCAAAAATATAACATAAAACTTGTCGCCATTCCACCTCCATATCTCATTGACATCGTTACAGATAAGATGGACTAAATTCCAATAGATCAAAAATCTGGTATTTATGAAATCCCCATCACTTTATCTAATAATGTTAAAAAAGTCTACATCACATCGGCATGACTACGCGGAAACTTTCAATTAGAATTAAAGAGCATCGCATAGATATAAAACAATATAAACAAAATACTGCCCTTTCTCGCTTCTACTTGGCGAACAAGGGTTGCCGTATTAACTTTGATGAGGCCAAAATCATAGTTCCGTGCAATAACCCAGTTCAAGGTAAAATAATAGAATCTATCGAAATCTTAGCGCGAGAATTAAACCATGTAATGATAATTTATCCTACAATATACCAAACATATGGCATAACATAATAAAATCTTAAAAAATTTTATTTCATTGCAATATTTTAATTTTTACTCAATTGTAAGTAGCAACATTTTTAAACTTTTAATTCATTTCGGTGTTAATTTATTAGAAATATTATCCCTCGATCAAGATGCAAATTTAGTCCTTCCATTATCATGTTTTCCTGAAGACGCCCGCAGAAGACGGCGCGAAACGTTGATATTTTTATTTTGTTTTAATTGTACAAGTGTATATTAAAATGTTTGTTTTGTGCACCACTGAGCAATGTGTTGTATTTTAATAAATACATTCTTATTAGTTAAAACTTCATATGTTTTGTTTTGAAATTAATAAAAAAAAATATATATCAGACAGGTTGGTTGGTTGGTTGGTTGAATGGGGTTTTATGGCGCAAGGTCCCCCGTGGGACACGCTGCACCAAGAACAAGGTAGGAATAAAATAAAGTTAAAATTTAATATAAAATGTAAAAAGTGAACGTTACATTAAAAACTTGTCGTAGATATGAATTAAGTGTTTAAAGGCAATGCGGTGATACGTGAAATTAAAAACCAATTAAAACCAAAGATATTTAAAAGTGTAAAAAGATAAAATTCTAAAACTAGTTAAAATTCTAAAACAATAAGATAATGACACGAAAATCAAATAGAAAAAGCACTACAGAAAACCTAAAATATAACTAAAACAAAGATCAATAAAAAAAATTAATTCAACTAGGCACATACTTCTCAAACATAGTATTTTCCTCGGAATCCGAGCCACTACCGTAAGTCTCGGATTCCATAGCTTCTTGAACATAGTGCTGCAGTTGCCTGGGATCTTTAAAATTTCTTATACATGGGCTTAGCAATGCATTTTTCAATCTTTTATCGACAGTCTTCCACCGTGGGGATGCTAAAGTTGGGGTTTTTATGGTTTCTGTTTGTTTTTTAAGTATATGTGATTTCTGTAATGTTTTTGAACTTGTAACAGTTTGGGTCCCAACCTTGGTCCCTTCTTTCTGAACGCCACTTTTCCCTATTTGACTAGAGTTGGGTTTTTTTAAGTTTAATGCAGATGAATTAGGGTTATTTTTTGGTGAGGTAACAGCCTTAGTCTCATTTAGAGGTTTGGATAATCCCTTGGATTGAGCTTGAGATTTCTGACACCGTTTTTCAAGATGAATTATTTTTACAGGTTCTGTGGATGGAAGCCAGCGTTCTAATGGCGGGTTTACAAGACATTTAGTAGGGAGACAGATATCCCGGCTTTCTTCAACTAGTGTGCTAGTTGATTGTGTTTTAGTAGATTTATTAGGTGGATATGTGGAATCAGTTTGAGTACTTATGTGTCTTACGGCTGTTGATTGCTGCTTGAGTAAGCTGGAGTAGGAAATTCCAACAGATGGGGTTTTACTTTCAACAAGTTTGCGGGCATCGGGATAGGACAAATTTTGAGTAATTTTAACAGTCAGAATTTCTTTTTCTTGATTCCAATTAGGACAAGTGCGGGAATAGGCAGTATGATCACCTTTACAATTTGCGCAGCGTTCGGGTTTATCACATAATTTATTGTCGTGGCCGACTTCTGCACAACGTCCGCAGGTAACAGATCCACGACAGGTAGTGTTGGTATGAACGTAACGCTAGCATTTAAAACAACGGAGAGGATTTGGTATATATGGTTGGACTGGACAACTTAGGGAGCCAGCTTTAATTTTAGTTGGTGAAGTAGGGTTATTGAATGTTAGAATTATATGTTTTGTAGGTAGTACTTGTTCATTGCGACGGATAGTAATGCGACGTACATCTATGACATTTTGGTCTTTTAAATTTTCTAAAAGTTCAGCTTTAGTAGAGAATAACAGATCAGGTTCAGATATTACACCACGACTTGTATTTAGAGCTTTATGTATTTGTACGGAAATGGGAAATGTGCCTATTGTACAGTAATTAGAGAGAAGTTGCGACTGTTTAGCTGTAGAAATCTCAACTAGTAGATCCCCAGAATGCAGTTTTTTGAGAGAATGACCATCCCCCAATACAGACTGAAATGTTTTTGCAATGAGAAATGGTCAAGTCTTTTTAAAAGAACTATCAGAGAGACTATCGGTGCGCTTAATGACAAAGAAACGAGTGAGTGAGAAAGTCTGTACATTTTGTTGCTCTCCACCAGGGAGAGAAGTGGAAGGAAGTGAAGTTTTTCCATACATATTTTTAAAGATATAATTCAGACCCCGGCCGCACCACCTACTACCGAGCCCAACAAGGGGATGCACATTCGTGCGCCAGTGCTAACCAGGGCCCATAAGGTCACAAGACAAACCTATGTCAGCCTCCACCCTTAACGAGATGACTAGTATTTGCTCGATCACATGATCCCTAAAGCCAGTGACAAAAGTCAGCTGACCAGACGATTGGTACATACGGGACTAATATGCACCTTCCGACTACCTGAAGCAGAGGCCAAAGCAGTGAGTTGGTTTCCCTCAACTGCCAGGATCCCCATTTCCAGGGACACGGGTCGCCACGCACGGCCAACACGTGGGTGGTTTACAATTCCCCATGAGTCGACATACAAGATGATATCGGCTCGTGCGGAATTGCCCTCACCTCCGAAGAGGACATCACAATGAGAGTGAAAAAAAGAGGAAAGGAAGACCAGAGGAGTAAGAAGAAAAGGAAAGGAGAAAGACCACTCAGGTGCCCGGGGTTGTGAAGCCCGTGAATACCTAAAGAAGGTATCCCCTTGTGGGTTATATCAGACAGAAACATGAAATTTATTGGAGGTTTTCAATTTTGTTCTTTTTCATGAAATTTTAATCTTTTTTTTACAATCACTTTTACTTTACTGCTTTATAATAAACGGGAATTGTAAATTTATTTGATTTCTTATTAATGTATTAAATAAGACTAGGCTGGTATGAGATAGCATGAGATTAATGTGAAGTCTGTAGTGGAGGGTATGCTATGATGGTGGATTATTTAGAGAATTTGTGCATGCACCTTAATTATGAAGTAACAAAACATTTAACAAGAAAACTCTTTTCTTTTATCTCTTTTTTTCATATTTATTATAATTTTCATACGTATTTTTATAGCAAAATTCTAACGGAAAGATTTCTCAAAAAGAAAAAAAAACCTTTACATGTTTTAGAAATTAATATAAAAACATATACATCAAATAGGATCTTGAAATTTATGGACATGTTAATTGATAAAAAAAACCATATTTTTAGTAAAATAAATAAATTTTAGGAAGTGTCAAGTTCATTGAACAGGGAGCATTTAACAAATATTTATTTTCTTGCTACATACCTTTCGAGTTGAAATTTTCATCCGAAAGTTATGTTACAAAGGTAATTAACATTGCTGTATTTTAGCTTTTTTGGTCGAAGCTTTTACAATCGGAAATTTAAAAGTAGGTAGTTGAGAGCTGACTATATATTTTAGAGAATTTTCTTAGCATTTATTTGACACGACGCAACCTTGTGCATCTTCTGCAGTGAGGTGAAATATTTTTCATGCATATGAATGTATAATATAATTTTAATTTTAATCATAATTAGACAATTTCAAACGCCATAAATAAGATTTTTTCTCATTACAGATTATCAGATGTATGTATATAAGTACACGTATGCAGTGACATGATACAATAATAAGTTCATTGAAACCTTAGTACATGCTTTTTATGACCATACTTAGTGAACCTTTTAAAATGATAAGATTGGGCAGTATGATTAAATATGATTTGACTTAATGGTTTACATAAAAAGATGTACTTTTTGAAGTGAAAACAAAATAATATTTTCAACCAGACCTTAGTACATGCTTTTTATGACCATGCTTAGTGAACCTTTTAAAATGATGTTTGGGCAGTATGATTAAGTATGAATTGGCTTAATGATTTACATAAAAAGATGTACTTTTGAAGTGAAAACAAAAGAATACTTTCATCTAGTATTCACATCTTGCTACAGAAAAAATAATTAAAATTTGCAAATAATGAAATTCTATTGAAAATTTTTCAAACTCCCTCTATAGGATTGGATGCTTTGTGGCTGTTTTCTGTGTACCCATGCTTTAATCTAGCCGTAGATCAGTGTTGCCAGTGGGCTACTTTTTTAAAATTCAGGTTTCTCGATTGGCACCACTTTTTTGAAACTGTAAATTATCTTTTGTTTTTGCCTTAATTATGATGACATTGAATAAGGCATATTTTATTATTTGTAAAATGTGGTGCCAGTCAAAAATCTGAATTTTAAAAAAGTAGCCCATCTGGCAACACTGCCGTAGATAGATAGTACGGAAGTTTCAAATAATGTAACCTTTGATTTTTTCGGAAAAATTATACCCGTTTATATTTTTTTATGAATTTGTTATTAATATATTTTTTTTTTTATCAAAGATGAAAAATGTTTATAAATTAAAAACACGCCGGCAATTTTGCAACATATGTGCCATTAAATTAAACACTGGTTAGATTTTTTTTCCATACTTAAAAGTATGCATATTGAAGCCTTTTTACTTTACAAAAAATAATTTAATATATCAGTCCAAAATTATCTTAGTTTCAATTTCTCATATTATATACATATTTTTACATTATAATTTTTAACTGTTTCAAGGTTTTCAGAGACATCCTGTATGATTTCCAGGCTGTTTGAATTTTTTTAAAGAAATAATTTTAGTATTCAATTAAATTTTGCGATGAATGCATTTTTATAAATATTTTTCCATGAGTGCTCAAATATTTTTCGTATTGAATATAATTTTTAAAACAGTTGTGTATACAGTAATATACTCCATAAAAAATTATTAATGTGTTTAAATAAAAATTTTGTAACAATCATTAGTGAATTTTTTCGATGCAATTTTTCATACTTTTTTTGGAGCAACGAATAAAATTATAATTTTTATATGCTTAAGTAATATTAATTTTATATTAATCTATTTTTTAAACAAGTGTTTAATCGTATTTTTGATGTGAATTTTCTTTAAAAACTGAAAAAAAAATATTCATATTTATTTTTGCATATTGAGGAGAGAGGAGTTCAATATAAAGTTTAAATAGAATAAAAGAAAAAAACATCATTTTCACGATTGCTACGAATGTGGAAATACAATAGTTATAATATTATACGTTTCATGATTGTAAAGCAAACTCAAGAAATAGTTTCGGTTTGGTTTGGTTTATGTCGACCGATTATCTACACGTGAGATATCGGCCCGAAAGGGGTGGGATGCCCTCTGTGGGGATCTTTTAAGGGAACTTTACCCGTATTTACGCAAGGAAATCCAAGGTCCGAAGAAAACCATGGAAAACTCCGAACGTTTAGGCCGACGGCCGCGATTGGGTTCGAACGCATCACCTGTCGTCTACCATTTGAGAGGTTAGAACCTCACGGCCACTGGTGGGGCAAAAAATAGTCTCGAAACGAAATACATGCTGAAAACATTGCTATTTTTCAAACCAAACATTTTGTAAAATGTAGTATTAAAATATTCGGTGAACAATTTTTATATGTATATATAGTGCTTTGTAACATCTTATCTGGATATTCAAGAAGGCATATCCTAAATCACCTCAGTAATTGTTTTATTTTCTTTTTGGAAAGAAATTTCATCTATTTCATTTTTATATGTTAACTATCAAAATAGTCGTTTTTTGCAGGGCATGTTTAATGTCTAGAAAAAGTCCATCAATTAATTTTAAAACGACTTTTTTTAAATAGTATACTTCTGTAATTGAAGAGGATAGAAACTTAATAAAAAAGTTGGTCGGGTTTTCCTAGACATAATAGAGTGCTATTTGTTTGGATATATAAGTGGGATATGATAATTCGATTCAAACTTGTGTATGTATTATAAACTAGAAGATAGCCCGTCAAAATGACATTTTAGCTAAAACTTAAAAGAAAACACTTTATAAGATCGAAAGCAAATGTCAACAGTAAAGAGTAAACAATCACTCGTGAGTCGTGATGTGACAATGGAGTCATTCTCAAGCGTCATTCACGGTTGTAAAAAAAAAAAAAAAAAAAATTAAAGCAACCCTAATATAAAAATTCTAACAATATTACATTTAAAAGGCACCTTTGCTTTCCTTAAATAAAAAGTTTTAATTAAATATCGTTTTTGAAATCGTGAAAAGATTTCAAAGTGTAGTAAAATGTAATGAGGTCATTTACAGCTTCCACTGTAAATCTGGCCAATGAGAACGCTCCATTACGATTATGGAACGTTTTCATTGGTCAGAAAATTGATAACTATTAAAATCGGAGGTAACTTTTCACAATATTTTTTATAAATTTGGAATTTGTCTTACTTGAATGGCCAGCATTAATTTGCTTACATCGCTTGTTTTTCTCGTAATTTATCGTTTGTTTTTCTCGTAATTGCTGGTTGTTTCATTTAGAACTTAAACATTATAATTAGTTAGTTTTTGTAGGTTTTAAAGAAAATGAGTAATGAATAAATCTTTTACATGTATATTTCCATAAGTTCAACGATTAGAGTATTTGTGATCGGCTCGGAATACTTAAGCCTAACATGATCCCAATAAGTTTCTTTTTCTCGTGGACAGATTAACTCCGGAATTATTATACACGGAGGGGGTTTATATATATAATGCCAAACTTTCCGATATTTTTCAAACACTATTTAGAAATAGAAATAATTTTTCTTAAGGACAAACTTTTGTGATGAATTAGTGATTTTGTGATAAAACGAAGAGTATTATTCCGAAATAATAGTACTAAAAATCAGAAGATTTGGCAGCTATGATCAATACATATATATATTGAAAAGTGTTTGTGGTTTGCTGCATTGGAAATTGAGCGCCCATTCAAGAGATTACAAAATCTCGCATAACTTTACGGCGTGATTTTTTTAAAGAAACTCAAATGATGAAAGAGACGCAATTGATTTATAGTCACAACATGCAGTCGAGTAAGAAAAACAAATATGCTACACAAAATATTTTTATTGCTCAAATTCGAAGAAGTTAGGATTTATTTTTGACTATGTTCGGTGTAAGCATCAATATTCGATTAATAGCTTAAAAAAATCTTCAATTCTTTAAAAAGAAATTAGTATCATATCTAGTGGAGTTAATTATAGTACTTAAGATAATTAAAATATTTTCACAATTTCAAAAACTAGCTAATTTTATTAACCTTCCTACCCTGTTGAAATTTTACTCAAACTTGATTAAAATATTTGACACCAGAATTTTTATTTAAATCCATTTAACATACTCATTTCACTTAAATCTTTGTGTTATTTATTTAGTTTACTTTATGAAAAATTTTCTGGTTTGAATCGAATGAAACGCATTATAGGTCTGGGTCGATTAAACCCATTCAGGGTAGGAAGATTAAGGGGGTAGTAACAGGGATGAGATTTCCGCTTTTTTGCTCATCAGTATAATTTTAGAGAAAAAGTTGGTCTCTTAGATCGCAAAAATGTTCCGATTAAATAATACAGCATTTTCTCTAAATTTTTACTGGTGTTCAAAAAAGCGGAAATCTCATCCCTGTAGTAAGGTATTTTTTTTTTTTTGCATTTTTATTTTTTTATTTTATATTAATGTACAACATCTTAAGATTATTCTGTGAAAATTTGAAAGCAATTGAAGTAAAACTGACGGAGATATACACTTGTAAGTCTCCGCCCTCCGATTTCACACTCAGAATGTGGCCGCAACAATCAGCTACCAAGTAGCTGCTATTGCTTGACCAGGTTTCAAAGGCCTGTCCTGGCATACTGCCAAAATAATGGACCTTTCCGAAGGTACACGTACACGTGTGTACACGTGTGCCGTAATTTTGTGTTGTGATTTTGAGTTTTTTATGAGTTTTTATAGTTTGATGCCAAAAAAAATTACCCGAGAAGATCGGAAAAATACCGGTTCAAAGTTAAATAAACCTAGAAAAATTGTACCGCCACATAAACGCAAGAAAGACAATGTCGAAGCTAACAGTGCGTCAGCAAAAATTCGACATTCGGCGCAATCATTCGACGCAATCACGATTCAGTCAAAATGAGAGATGCCATTTGGTCAACTTATTTTCACTACAGCTCCACAGACGATAATCCGCAACACCAAAAATGTCCGAATGGTGCTGATTCATGGTGTGAATGGCAGAAGGCTGCAGCTACAGAAGATCTGGAGTCATTCAAACACAGTTACACCGCACTTCCGAGTAATTTGCTAGAAGCCATCAAACCTATTTATGAGGATTTAAGCAAAGATGCACTTCTGGAACGATGTGTTGGAGGTTTCACTCAGAACAATAATGAAAGCCTTAATCAACTTATTTGGAAAATTACTCCAAAAACAGTGAATGGCACCTCCAACGTCGTTGAAATTGCAGCTAATGTTGCAGCATGTACATTTAATGAAGGCTGTTTTTCTCTGCTGTCATTTTTGCAAGAAATGGGCATAAAAACTGGAACAAGTTCTCATGAATGGGCGCGAACAACAGATAGTCTTCGAATATGTAAAGCGGAGCGAGAGGCTGGAAAAGAGAGCAAAGAAGGCAGGATTCTTTGTAGACAAGAGCAACAAGATGCTCTGGACATCATCTCCGACAGCTTTTCGCTTTATGGGCCTGGCATTGATGATTCTGTGTAAGTATATGAAAAAAGCAGTAATTTACAAATATCTATTTCGACAAAAACGTCTGTGAAACTTTAAACGTCTTTTTCTAACACTTCGCTTTTTCGAAGCCGGTGAACTCTGTAGCTCAAAATCTACTGAACCGATCTTTTTAAAATTTTACACACTCTTTCTTTATATAAATTACGAGATAACGCTGTCGAGTTTTTTATTTTTTTTTTATTTTAACTTACTTTTAAAAAACAAAATATCAGATTTTTTTGATGAAAAATCAATATTTTGACTTCCGAGCCTTGTAAAAAATTGAAAAATCAATAATAAAAAAAAACTCGACTGCGTTCCCTGAGGAAACTTATCAACTAATTAAATCAATTTGGTTTTTTAATTTCAGTTGATCCAGTCATGAGTTATGCGGTTCACCGTGAATCAACTTTTTTTTGGGACGTCTTCGAAGATTCGCTGTCATCGGCTCAATTTTTAATATTTCTTAATGAAAATTTCACAGAATACTCTTTAAATGACATATAATTATACTATAACTATACAAATAAATAAAAATTAATTGTATCCTTACAGAAAATGATAGAAAATATGCTTTTTTTCTCTCGAATTAACCTTACTACCCCCTTAACATACACACACAAAAATTAATGCTTTGCTGATACTAACCCTTACCCAATACGATCATTTCTCTCTAAAAGCAAATAGACAACATTAGAGACATAAACAGTACAATGAAGTATGCCAGTTTTATGGTTGATGTTTAACTTTTCTATAGGAGCGTTATAATTTTTCTCTTGAGTAAGAACGCGTCTTACTTTTTACGACGCAAGTGTTTCATTTAATTAACCCATTAACGCCCGAATTATTTTCTTCGCTAAAATTAAAATTTTGTATTTCCCACCACTTTTAAAAACAAATTAACTTTTATCTAAATTTATCGAGGATTCTGTCTCGCGAAATAAGGTATATATTTATCTTCCTCTTTACTGGTGGGAAAACCACTTTCTTGCTGTTTTTGTAACCGTCCTCAAAAGAGGACGCTGGGCGTTAATGGGTTAATCAGTTACAAACGCACATTTGTCGTACAATTTATGTCCCTGATCCTGCTTTACGGTTAATGAGATCGGGGACACACAATTCTATTTTTTACAGCTAATAAATAGTCCAGTCATTTTAGCCCCTTTTTTAACAAATAGCGGAAAAAATTAGAACAAAGCTGGATTTTTGCATAGGTGCTAGTTAGGGTATGTAGTTTAACATACTTAAAGTCCCCATCTATCCGATGTAAGCTTTCGCCTCCAGGGGGCGCTAATGATCTTGAAAATAGGTTTTCTGTGAATATCTCACGAACAATGGTATCTAGACAAAAAAGTTCAGTTACAAAGATGTAGATAATTTCCTACAAAAAGTGTCATTAACATTTTTTGTGACACCAATCCTTCCTTACCAAAAATTAAAATAAAGTAAACATTATTGAAAAAAATACGGAAGCACAATCATAAGGCGGCGAAAAGGCAGAACAAATACCGAACAACTTTCGATCCCTCCACCTATCCCCCATTGTCTGTATGCTGTTTTTGCGTGCTTGTGCAATAGTCATTGCCCAACACCCTATCTCTGTTTGCATTTGTCGAAACGTACCACGTGCATGGTTGTAGCGGAGGATATACGTTGGTATACGCCGTATACCTTCTGGATTTTTTAAAGGAACATCGTATACTCTGTTTTTCAAGGAAGCTATAGTATATACAGTCTAGGGTATACCCTCTGCCTAGAGCGTATAACCTCTGTTCTTTTTACGACTACACTACTGACCACGTGCAGGTACTTTTCCAATGTTTTATTTTCATTTGGTGCTCATTTCGATAGCATGAAATCACCCTAATTTATTAAACGAAGTATCCTTTGTGAGATTTTAGGAAGGGAATAATTTTATTTTCAACGTATGTTGTAGAAAGTTTTAAATAGTTATGACAGTTTAAAATGGCTCATTCTTAATTGCTGATTATGAGCGAAAAATGGAGATTGACAAAATAGTTTGTCTTGTATGCGGTCCGGTGAGGACTGCTTTTCGAAAGATTATTTAAAAATAGGAAAAAAGGGACTTAAGTCCCTTGTAACAGCAAGTTCGGGAAGAGGTGACCATAAGTGGAAAATATTTGAAGAAAACAATACTGAATTTACAGTTCATCCAAAATGTAGGAAAAATTATTCACGAAAGAATTCTATTAAATCATACTATTGCAGAAAAACTATCAACGTCCGCACAAATTACTTCATTGAAGGAAAAATTGAGAAATGACAGTCCATTGTTTGAATTTAAGGAAAAATGTTTATTATGTTCTGATACATTAAGCAAAGCTTTTATACAGAAGGAAAAAAAGAAACTCTGAAGTATCGCGAAAAAGAATTTTTTTTAAAATTTAATCATCAAAATAAGACACGGCTCATATCATATGCTTATAGAGAAGTTTGTGGAGAAAGGTTTCGAAGCGAAACAAGTAGAAGATGATGCAAACACACCAATTTTTAACACAGCTATTGAAGTAAGAAAGTCTGGTGCGCTTACTGCTGTTGTTGGCGATGATGTTGACTTGCTCGTTTTGTTGACTGCTTTAAAACCTCCAGAAGAGATAGTCCATAGAGAAGAGTCCATAGAGATATTTTTTATTATTCCTGGAAATTGTAACCACCCTGTATTCACCGCACAGTCTTAACAATGATGCTGTTCTGAAAGATCATATATTGTTATTTCGCGCATTTTCAGGTTGAGACTCGACATCAGCAATGTTTGGGAAAGGTAAAATGTCGTTAGCAAAATTTTTGAAAAAGGAAAAAGATCGTAACATACAAACTGCCTGCATTTTTAAAAGTGATTAAGTAACCCAATTTGAACTATTAACTATTTTTCTTGCTTTATACGGTGGTAAAGCAGAAACTTCTCTGAACAAGCACCGTTATGTATGTTCCAAGAAAGGAGTTGCTGTTGTTAAAAAATGCCTTTCATCGTTGCCGCCTACCGAAGATGCAACTATATGCACAGTTTACGTGTTTATCATCAAGTACAATACTGATTGGGCAATAAAATACTTCCTGAGAACTTGGGCTGGCAAAATGCACCTAATTTATCTCCAATTCCAGCTACCTTACCGCCACACCAAAAAAATATTATTGAATCAATTTTTTGTACTTGCTCCAAAGGATGCCGAAAAATTGGATTGAAATGTTCTGACATTTGCATAAATTACTGCGGAGTTTCATGTCATAATGCAAGTAGAATTGAATTTGAAGACGAGGAAGATATTGACAGTATCCTGCCCACTGCAAGGGAGGAGGGAAGCGCTACTTCTGAATTCAGTGATGATATCGAAAAGCAAACAAAAAATACTGAAAGCAGCACAAAACGAAGTAAAGAAATACATATAATGACGAATCTGAATCAAGTGTAGAAAATGAAGCTGTGCAAAGAACTATTAAAGCAGTCAAACGACTGAAATTGGATTAAGCCAGTCACTGTAAGTGGAATAAGACTACGGGGGAAACCATAATAAAAAAACGCGCTAAATGCTTTACCTCAAGGATAGTGTAGAAATAAGCATAAATGTATATAATATATTCACTTTCTCCATTAAAAGGTGAGAATTATAGATCTGGTTACATAATTTTTTTTAAAGTAGCAGCAGATTTTTCGTATCCCTTAGCAAAAAATGGCATAGGATTTTTTATGGAAACGCGTGGTTTTATATGCAAAATCATAAAAAAATTATGTCATTATATGTAAACATACTGTATTCATATGGTAAACATTCATCGCTCTATGGTATTGCAGAGCAATATCTATGGCAAAGTTATAGGATAATGATATATACCATACATTTTATGGTATCTAGAGAAATGTGTATGGTAAAGTTATAGGATTATGATACACACCATACATGATATGGTATTCCATAACCAGGTGTATGGTAAAACTATAGAGAAATGAAATTTACCATACATTCAATGGTGTTCCATAGCGTGATGTATAGTAAAATGATACATAATTGTTTGCACCATAAAATGTATAGTATTTCAAAGCATGGTGTATGGTAAAATCTTAATGCCTTTTGAAAGTTTATAATGTATTACATTTTGTGTAACTATAATGTAAAATTATTCGGTTGTGGTCATCTCAAATCTTTCTACTATCTTTATGTATGTCTTATGCACTTCTAAAAAATAGAATCATAGCAACGCCACTGGTTAGATAATTTAAACCAAAATCTATTTAGGAACAACTTATGTTAACTTATAACCAGTCTAATGAAAATCCCTTGATCTCAAATTAATATAACATAAAATAACATATTATTTTATTCTTATATAATTCATATGTATGAGTGTGTAAATGCGTTAAAAATAAAAAAAAATCTTGAGAAAAATAAATTATTCAATAAAAATATATAATTGACATATTTCCTATAAAATTCTAACAGCAATTAAAGGAGTCAGGGACACACATAAAAAATACTGCATTAAAAATTTATCTTATTTTTTATGCTTATAATGAAATTTTTTTTTAAATCATATTTAGAAAAAGAAATATTATGTGTTTTTTTCGTTTTCAGCATCTAGCTTTTAAGCATTGATTTTCATGGATAAGACTTCTTGTATGCGTTTTTCTTCATGATGGGTTTTCACGATTTCTCACATTTAAATTGTTATAACTCAAGAACCGTTAAACATAAATGCTTTAAAATTAGAACATGCCTTTTTTTAATTGCTTTACTTTAAATTTGATTCAGCAAATTTGAAAAAAATATTTATTTTTGAAAGTATTATTTTTTTTCAAACTTTTACTTTAAATAAATTTTTTATTAATATTTTTAAAAAGGTTGAATCAAAATTAAAATGTAGGTGTTTCTGTTTATTTAATTGCTAAAAAACTAAAATTCTACAATTATTACATTGTGTTACAATAATTTTTAATTTCCCTCCACTTTTTTAATAAATTTTAAATTAAAAAAAATATGTAGAAGTTTTATCATGTGATTTTGTTTTAAAATGGTATGTTTAATATCACAAAAAATTGCGAAATTTTAATTCAATAAAAGATTTTTTAATGTGTCCCGGACCCCCTCAAAATAAACAAATTGTCAAAAATAGCCTATAATTATTTAAAGAAAATCTTTTTGAATTTATTTTAAAAAGGACCTACAAATATTTGAATCACCAAAAGAATTTTTGAAATATCTTTTAAAAATATTAACAACAAATTATTAATACATATATATTAATATAATATATTATAATATGCTAATTAAATATTAATAAACTTAATAGTAAAAAAAAAAAAAAAAAAAAAAAAAAAAAAAAAAAAAAACGGTTTATAATTAATTCACGTTATTTGATAATTTTAAAGTCACTTTATATGGAACATCAAGGATTTTATTTAAAAGTTAAAAATTATTAAAAAGATTAAAAATTATTTTACGATCTATAAAAATATCAAAAAATCTACCGATATTTTTATCGACCTCAAATTATGATAATATGAGATAATAGTGTTATTATTTTGTTCTTATGTATTTCATATATGTGAGCAGAGCCTATGCGTTATAAATAAAAAATCCTATGGGAGAAATGATTTAACAAAAATATATATTTGATGACAGATTTCCTATAAAATTCTAACAGCGATTAAAGAAGTTTGTAATTACAAACTTCAAAATTACAAACTTCCGTAAATACAAACACATTCTTAAAACTGCATTAAAAATTTCTTTATATTTTCTTATGCTTATAATGATGTTTAAATCATGTTTTCTATTATAATTCGAAGAGACAATAGTCAGACAATAGTAGTATTTTTTAGTTTTGGTTTTTATATTCATTTATATTCATTTTATATGCAACAACAAAGTTTTTATTTTATTTAAACGTTAATAATTATTGGAAAGATTAAAAATCATTTTACAATGTATAAAAATATTGAATATATCTATTCTTTTTGGTATTAAAATTTAAAAGAAAGATACAAAATTTCCGTAAAAATTATCTAAAAAATAGTAATATATATATTTTTTTACTTTAAAATTAAAAAATGCTCGTAAGTAAAAAATTAATGTAATACATTAATATAATCATTAAAAATATATTATATACTAAGTTATCAAATGATTTCTTATTCTTATTAAATATTATTTCTTATCGACTATCTATTTTTTTTAAATTAATTTTAATAAACAGAAAATAGTTTTTCCTTTAATTAATTGGATTTTATAACTAAATAACATTTGCTAAGATATTTACTCCATTCATTAAAATAATAAATTAACTTATAAATACATGTCTATAGAACAAATTATAAAAAAAAAACCTTTAAAACTACCTTCTTTTGTCAACCATTAACTTAGAACGACAAATAATGATGATTTACCGAAACGCTTTATTCATATAACGTTTTATAAGCACAGCTCATCACCCCGCATGGCCGAATGGTTAGGACGCTCGTCTCCCATCCCTACCGTCCGTGGATCAAATCCCACTGCCTCCCAAGGTCGAAGTGCATTAGTAAGCTTAGTTCCCAGTATTCCTAAAAGATGGCGCCACCAAAGTTGATATCGTTATTATTTTTCAATATATAGTACCATAAAGAATTACCATACACTTAACGTTTATATGGTTTTTCATAAGAATCACCATACACTTAACGATTATATGGTTTTCCATAGAATCACTTTTACCATAGGCAAAAATCCATATGATTGCACTTATGGTGTTTTTTTTGTGGTAATTCTATGCCTTTTTTTGCTAAGGGATTTTTATCATTTTACTTTCAAATATGTTCACTTTTTTGCATTTTTGACAGGGAGGGGTTGGTGTGACAAACAAATGTTAATGACACTTTTTATAGGAAATTAAATTATCTACAACTTTGTAACTGAACTTTTTTTTCTAAATTCCATTGTACGTGAGATATTCACAGAAAACCGATTTTCAATCTCATTAGCGCCCCCTGGTGGCGAAAGCTCACATTGGATCTATGGGGACTTTTAGTACATTAAACTACATAACCTAAGTAGCATCTACGCAAAAATCCAGCTTGTTCTAATTTTCCCCCTATTTTTGCTAAAATGACTGGGCTATAAACGTCTTTTTCGCATTTAAAAAATTATATAACTTTACATGAGGTAATTAAGATGTTCTAGATATAGAGGGTATTACATGACAATTGTAGTTTTCACGAATACTGTGTTCAACGTGTGATATAAATGAAAGGTGTGTATGTGATGTTTTGTGGGCGTATTCGCTTACTTTTGAATTAGGTCACTTTGTGAAGTAAAAAAATATAAATAAGAAATGTTTACATTCAAATGATAGTTGTGAAATGAAAGTTTTCAAGGTGTGATGCAAGTGCAAGGTGTGTATGTGATGTTTTGTTGGCGTATTCGCATATTTTGAATCGGGTTGCTTTGCTAAAAAAGACATTAAATAAGAAATGTTTGCATTACAGTTTTTAGTTAACCAGACACCTTTCTTTAACCATCTTTCTGAGAATTATTTCACGGACAAAATTTTTTTTAGAATAATAACTGTCACATGCAAAGAGCCAGAGTTATTACTGATTGGCTATTTCCATGAGTACTTGTAGTGTAAGTCACAGGCTACGATTTTTGGCGACCAGTATTTTAGAACGAAAAAAACTTGACTTATTTTATCGGCTCATTCTCATTAATTGAATAAGGCCAAGCTGACTTTTTGAAAATAACGGTGGCAAACAAGCATAATAATTATAAGTTAATGTGACTTACACTACAAAACCCATGGAACTAGCCTGATTGAATTAACAGTTATTCCAAGCTCCCTGGGCATGAAAATCTCCAGATTTGAATCCATTTGAAAACCTGTGTTTTATCAAATGCAGCAAGTAAAGCATGATAGATATTCCAGTGATCTCCGTTCGAAAGCATTCTCCGCCTATTTTCTGTCTGGATTTTGTAACATCGAGAACAGTATAAGTGTCCGATATCTCAATTAACTTTTTCTACACCGCTTGGTATTTTAAAAATTTTCACGCAAATTTAATTTTCCTCGGAAAACTTGAAATGCGCCAGAAGTGGATACACAAGAGTCAGTTGTGGGAAAATTTCTGCTCCAATAGTGAATACGATGAACTTTTTTCGCGAAAAATTCAAATAAAAAGGAAAGGGACTTATTTTAGAATTTTGTTACATCATTTTTTGCTCTAGCGATTAACCTTTTAACGTTCATTGGTTTTTCTACGAAACCGTACAATTTTGATATGCAACAGTGACACAGGAATTTTAATTTAAAAAAATACATTTTTATATCCATGTGAAAAATTGCTTTTTTTATTTATAAATATATTTGTTCGCAATTGCCGGTGTCATTCCTCTATTTCAACATCTTAGCAATGAAAATGCTTTCATTAAAGGGTAAAGCAGTGGAGTGCTCTCACTGGAATTCTCGTTCTGCTTAACGAGTTATGAAAATGAATACGGACTAAAAAAATTTCTACATGTTTGAAAACATTAAAGGGACGGGTTTTCTCAATCCTCAACATCCCATACTATACAGCAAACATATTGCAGTGAACCTCAGTAATTCGGTACCATTTTCATTATGATTGAAATAGCATAAAGTATTTGCAAACTTTTTTTTCTGTGAACCTTAATGTGTCAGAATTATTTTGTGTGTTCCTTTTAACAAATTATGAATACTGCGCAGTTCATTTTCTATAGAACAGTCTACATCAGGCATATTTAGGAAAGTTAAAATGAGGACGACCGGAAGGCAGACCACATTTGGCCACACTGGTAGAGGAATCAAAGTCAAAAAAACATTTTAACTATGTTGGACGGCTTTTAAAATGTTGTTTTAGACAAAAAATTACATGAACCAAAGCGGTTGAATAGAAATGGCTATGGTGATACATCTCGCTTCCAGTAGTGAAAATTCATATAAAACGCTTCTGGTTGAAGCAATATTGAGAAATAAACATAATAAATGTATTCTGCATTCTATTTTGTTATGTAAATGAAAATAAGCTTAAATATAAAGGTAAAAAAATATTCAAAACACAAGAAATGACGCATAGCTGCCAACTTTCAACTAATCTTCCGTAATACCTAGATTAGTTTGATCCAGGTTAACATCATTTCAAACTAGAAAATATATTTCATGAATCTTTATTTATTTAATTTCAAGATTATTAGTGGAACATACTTAATTTCATTTCTTTGAAAATTTTCTGGTTCGAAACTCATTAAACCAGGGTCAAATTAACGCACGTATTACGGATAACCTATGACAGGTTGGCACCTGACGATAAAATAATGAGTGACGATAAAATAACCCCATAATCACATTCTTCAAGTTAAAAGAATTTAACAAAATTAAATAATTAAAATTTTAAAATTTCACCATTTTGAAAAAAAAATCTATCGTTTGAAAGAATAACAATTTTTTTTTTTCAAAAATTTTTGAAAGAATAACAATTTACTTTTCCATTATTGAATACGGGAAAGAATAAATATTGGCTTTGGAATTTATAAATGTATGAATCTATAAATATTTCTATATTTTAACAATGGTTTTTAAAAGAAAAGGCTTTTTTATAAGTTTTTTTTTATACGAGAAGAAAGTTTTCAAAACTTTGTTTTGAAACTAAAAACACTGAAGAAAAAATAGTTAACTTAAGACCAATTTAATGGCCATTAATTTAAATTAATGCTATCCTAAAATTAAGATCTTTAAAAAAATAAAAAATCCACAAATCCTCAAAAAAACTATTGAAAAAGATTTAACCCATTAGTGCCTAGCGTCCCTTTTTAGGGACGCTTCAAAAGGTACATTCAGCACTGTTTTTGACACCGGTAAAAAAGAAAAGCAATAATAATTTGATTTAAATAATGCATTTTCGTGATTGATGAACTAAACTTAAATCTTCTAAAAATAGTGGTGCCAACCAAATAAAATTTACGCAAAAGATGCTGGGCACGAAGGGGCTAAGTTAAATACTTATGAAAATTTATCGCTGTGTTTGTCACAACTTTCTTTTGGATTTTTTTTTGGCATTTTGCAAACTCAAATAAGAATAGCATCATTTTTATGAGGAATTCAGTTCAGATGCAGGCATTTATTCGTTTGTTTTAAACGCAAAAAACATTCAACAACTAAGAAGTGATGTAAAAATGTAACAAAAAAAAAAAAAAAAAAAAAACAGACATTATAGTTTTTATACGTAAAAGAACAGAAGTCGCCGAATGGGAAAAAGTGAGCGGAAAGGTTAAAACAGCAAATAAAGCTTTTGTGCAAAAACATGTAAAAATCTGTAACATACGTTTAAAAATGCAACATTTTCATGCATTATTTGTGCATTTCTAAATGTTGGTTTTCTACTTTTATAAAATTTTTAAATAAAATGACTTCCAAATGAAAAATATTTTATGCAGTAAATGGCGGTAGCTGTAGTTTGTTTTTACAATAAATAAATAAATAATAATAATAAAATAAATTAAATTAAAAAATACAGCAACTATTTGAATGCCGTTTTGTTAAAAGGATTACAAATTAATTAAATTTTAATGCAAATATAAAACAAAGTCTACATTGTTAGCCGATTTCAGATGGTCCGAGGAAAAAAAAATATTTTTTTATGCTTTTTACGTGTTTTATTCTTGAAATGTATACTATATATGCATTGTTTTTAAATTTTAACTTATTAAAAATATGTAAAATTTAGTTTTTAAATTAAAAAATTATTAATTTTAGCATATTTAAAAATCAATACATCGTCTAGAATATTAACAATTTTGCACTTTTTTTTTACACTTTTGAATAAAGAAAATAATAAAATTAATTTTCCAACAAGATTTACAAACTTTATTTGTTTAAGAAAATAATAATAAAAAAATGAATAAAAGTGTAATTTTTAGTTATTTTTGCAAATGAAATTTTCAAATCTTTATTTAATACATACATATTTATCCTGAATTGTCCTACATACATATTTATCCCTTAATCTACATAAAACTGAAAATAATTTTGGGAAGAACTATGACTTTATCTATCATAAAAAATAGCCATATAAATTTAAATATATTGCATACTTTTTTTTTCTTCTAGATATAAGCATTTCATTCCTGGATTAAAGCACCACAACAAGATATTATTCAACAAAAATAAGATATCTTTATGTATCATTTACACGTGATTTACATGATTTTACTCTAAACATCGTAGAGTATTTTTTAAGACAAAGATAAATTGGGATTTTTTTCGAGATTTTTATGTTCTGGCTAAATTTAAAGGTATTCGACTCACTAAAATGAAACGAAAATTTAAACCAATAAAATCTTAAAACGTTCTTCTACCCGAGGAACGATAACAAAGTGACTGGCATAACAACAAATGGATAATCGCGCAATGGAATTATCAAGGTTTGCTATCACCTGGCACAATTGCATTTGAATGACGTAATAGCATGGTATTAAATGATAAAAACATATTATTTCCATATAATGTTGTATTGAATCAAATTACAATAGATTGGCTCATAAGAATGCTATATGATACTGAAGATTCACTATTCATTTATGTCAATATTTTTTTTGTAAAACATGGCCACTAAATTAAACGCGTATGATGCTTTGCATAATAATGAAATGGATGGAGAAATTCTGCAATGTGACGCTGGATTCACATTTATAGATATTTTACCTAGAATAATTGTGCCGGGGGATTTCTTCCTATCCGCTGTTTATGAAAATTTCCGGTAATATAGTTTATAACTCACGTTTGAATGTTTGTCAATGATATTTTTAATAATATTATATTCTTTGGTTTCTATGTTTCAAATGAATTATTTTTAGTTCATCTGTTTTAGACGATAGCGTTTTAATGCTGTTAAAAATTATGATTTTATGTATTTGCGACAACTTTTATTTTATTTTATTTTATTTTATTTTATTTTACTTTTTTTTTTTTGCTTATAGTTGAAATCTTTAACAATCGTATGAACAAAATCATTTTGGACTGATATTATTCGTATAGGCAACTTGAATCCGAAATTTCCAAAATATTGGAATGCATGCGTTTTGCCAATATTGTACCAATATTGGTAAGATATATTTAGCTATGTTTTCGAAATATTTAAACAATATTGGTGTTTCATTGCATATATTTACAATGTAAAAGTAATATTTCTGTAACAGTTGCATTTAATAATATTTTCATAATAAAGTCAGTGTATTATTAATTCTATTTCAGTATAACTATTTAAAATAAATTATGTGTTGGTCACAAAAGGAGGCACCTATAAAACCAATTCTTATTTGATACAATTATTGGATATTAAAGGATTAACCCATAAACTGCCAACGGAATGCACATGTCCTTACTACTGAAGGAGAAAACGGACACTACATCTAATGAATACAATACTATAACTATAATGTACATTAACCCCTTGATGGGCGGTGGGATAAAATATATCCCACTTAATTTTAATTGTGAAATGCAACATTGACACCAGAATTTTGAAGTGAGAATTTCAATTTTCTGAAGTACGTGAAGAAAATTTTGTCTATTTCCATATAAATCTGTTTTTTCATTCTGGTGTCATTCAACCAATTCGATATTTTAAGAAGAGACGTGATTTTTCCCTCAAAGGGTTAATATAACTTTTATAACGCACATGTCCATCTTTTTTGAAACAGAAAAAAACAGAAAACAGACACTGAATTCAGAGCCCTTCGCATCATTAAAGTTTTGAAATTTTTTTCGCCTTGATTAATAGCTGAAAATTCGTTGATCCCAGAAGGTAAAGAAAACATAAAAAAATTATGCATCTAGACCGCCCACCCCCTTCTGGTTACGCCATTCACTGCATACGCTAAATGCAATATTGTGACAATATTATTCCTTAATGTACATGTCCTTGCTTCTGAAGGTGATAACAGATATTGTATCTACCCTCATAGCATGCATGGTCACAGTGACGTCACAGTGAGTCACTTTGGTCACATCACATCTGTGACCAAATTGCCACCACTCAGTGATGTCACATTGTGACTGAGATGTGACTTTTTAAAAATCTTTAGAAAATTATAAAAAGTCTTCAAAACATGTTATTTACTTTAAAAAACATGTTTCTGGCAATTTAAATATCGTTGTTTTTGTCACAGTTTCGTCACAATGTTAATGTCAAATTAGTCACAAATGACACATTTTTCACAAATTTGTCACATTGTGACTACTTTGTGAAACGTCACAAAAGAGCTCTAAAACGGCCATAACAACTTCACATATTAGTCACTGTGACTTCACATCGACGTCACGTGACGTCACATCGACAATCGATGGTCACAAAGTCACAATGTGACTTCACAACGACTTCGATGTGACGTCACCATGCCTTACGGGTACTGACTGCAATACTTTTGTAATATTGTGTCTTAATGTAAATGCTATAACTAATAAAGTTTTACTATTAGAGTTAGTTTCAATGTCTATTGGATTCTAATTTTTCATATCTTTTAAACGCTCTTGTTATAATTCTGAAAAAAAAAATTGCCTTTAAATATCAATTTATCATTTTAAGTAAGTATAATTTCTTAAGTATTTCTTAAGTATTTTTTTCTTATTAGATTGTTGCGATCAGAGATTTATTGAAAAGTGTGGCCCGGGAGACATTCTCCTGACATACAAAGAAACAATCCCAATTCAGAAGGGTTTGGATTTTTTTTTTTTTATTTTAAGTATGAAAGTACAAATACCTTCTCTCTTTTAAACTCCATAACTCCTACCACCTACACACAAACAGAAAAAAATGTCTGTATTGAACTCTGGTCGCAGATAAAAATTTTACAGTTTTTAATATCAAGCTTAGAAGATGTACATTATTTTTCTGTTTAGTTTATTTAACTTGCAATTAAATCTCATGATTTTGATATATTTTTGATGTAATAATGGAATAATTCCTGAGACTTTTTCTTTTATAAGTATAAACAATTATGAAAGAATGGCAAATATGTTGTTCTACTAGAATTAAAATATAAGATTTTTTATAATATATCATTATGTATTGTAATATACATCATATATGATATAATATATAATATATTTGTAAATATATGCGATTAATAATATATATTTTGAATTTTCTTTTCTAATATGAACTGAATTGTAATCCCGTTGTATACGTGAATTACACACCTAACGTTTCTTGGAGCTCCATTACCAGCGATTTATCCTGTTGAGCTGATACAGATGTCAGACCAGATTTCAAATTCAATAAAGGTGCTCTGGGTGAATTGTGTCTGCCAAATTTGCCTAGGACAAGCTTGGTTGGGAGAGTGTAATAGATTAAGCCAAAAAGCCCCTGATTCATATCTTATCCTTGATACCTTTTCACTTAGTTATAAAATATATATATTCATTCGTGTACTTAATTTACCGATTCGAATAAATGTGTTAAAATAAATGAAGTGCAGTTATCTATCCATACAGAGTAGCGAGTAGTCAATAAAAGAGGAAACTACCAGTATTTTCTAAAAGAAAATACTTCGGGCAATATAAAGGGATTAAAGATTACGAATTTCTTTTTAACAAAATACTGGTATTTAATACCTTTTTTGACGGTGTTTTTTCTCCTATGATTGTATTTTTTTAATGTGACTTTTTGACTCTGATTTTTTTAAATATTCGGGAGCGATTTTTTTTTCTTTAGACCATAATGTAACGTAATTTTTTTATGTGACCTTGGATTCGAACTATAAATACTACACATTTCTATTTTAGATCCGTATATGCAATGGTGAACCTCAATAATATCTATCATTTACATAGCAATCCGAGTATATTTACGCGAGTTCGATCACAGACAGTGAGATGTACAGAAAGCTGGCCAGACTGACAGAAGGTCAGATTAAATGAATTCATAAATATTTTCAACTACACTGGAAATTTTTAAAATGCATATAATTGTTTTTTTTCTTTTATTATTTATTATCATCGTATCCACCTTATTCACTTCCTTTTCTTATCACCTTTCATATCTTATCACCTTAACAGATGAAGTAATGGAAATCAACATTAAATCAGCGTTATTCCTTTGATTGTGTTACGCCTAAGAAAAATAATATCTTTGTTTGTAGAATGAAGTAAAAGGTTTTTAGATATAGAAATTGGCAAACTGTAAGAGTAGATAATCCTAATCACAAATGATAGATATATTTATATAAATATACATATTTATTTATTTATTTAAAATTTCTACAAATGCAATTATTAATTAATACTAAATTTACGGAAGATTTTCATTATGACGGCTACGTTTAAACGCTTGTTTTTCGTAGTAACTTTCGTTCATTTTGAACAGATAAATGAAGTTAGAAAGCTGAGGGAGAAAGTTGGCTAGATATGTATATGTTTCATAGTGCTTCGAAAATAAAATAAAATATTGACAATTTCAAACATAGGATATAAAACCCCTTCAAATTGATTGCTTCCTTAAATCTGATGTTTATTAGGTGCTATATTAGGCTGTGTCTATAATATAATAACGCCAATACAATAAATAACGCCTTCATAAGCCGGACGAAAGAAAAGATGTATATAGAATTTCTGGAAGAAAAAATAATAAAAGAAATGTAAATATTTTTCGAACTTTTACAAGAAGGTATTAAATTTCGGAATTGTTTATATTCATTTTAAGCACATTATTTAATGTCAAATTTATTATGTGACAGCTTACCGATAGCGTCTGGTTTACATCAGTAAATAAAGATCCCGGCCTACAACGATGAAAAAAATAGTAAAATGATATGTCCAATAGTTTTGAGGCTCTCTTAGAAAGACCTCTACGAAGGGCAACTCTTCCTTCGGGCTGATAACCCTCGTGTAGAATTCGCGGGACGCTCGCAACGTCCGAGGTCCTTTTGCTCTTCTACTATTCCGACTCTTTGCCCCAAGCCAGGTTGAATAAAAAATAAAAATTGAAACCGAACAAATTTAAAAGGGAAATTTATTAAATCAAAGTAATCGAAAAGCGGGAATGGAGGGTTCGGGGCTTTGAAGCATCCGAAGTACCCTTGAGGATTCGAGCGTAATGCTCTTCTACAGCGGAGATCGAAGAAAGGCGGGTGGGCCAACCGCTTTGCTCTTTCCGTCCGTGCTCCTTTTGCCCTTCTTTTACTACTCCGATTCTCTAGCGGAAGCCGGGTTGAAAGGCCCAACCCACGTCCCAAGTGTAAGAGACTTTAGCGGAAGCAAGGTTGAAAAAAATGAAATATTGAAACTGGACAAATTTAAAAGAGATTATTAAATTAAAGTAATTGAAAAGCGGGAAGGGAGTGCCTGGGGCTTCTGTAGCTACCGAAATACCCTTAAGGATTCGAGCTTAATGTTCATAATGAAAAATACCAACACCATTTTTTATTTTCTGAAATTATTTCGTTAAATAAAATTGTGTGCAGTGGTGTTTGAAAAAATATGACTTGAGTGCTGTTAGTGGATGTTATTGTAACTGCTCCCACCTCTCACAGATTTAAAAAAAATTACAGCTTCTTTTCTCAAATAACAAAATGAAATATGCATTATTTTGTGAAATAAATTCATCTACACTCAAAATGCAATTGACAATTTTGATGTTCTTATACAATTATGAAGGAATTTTAGCTTGTATTTAAATATAAAATAAATAATCACTTCAAATGGCAGCTCATAAAAATGTGGATAGTCTTCAAGCTATGTAGCAACAATAATTAGTCGCTTCAAGATATTGTTGACATTCCAAATTGAAATTCAAACACATGTATTATAACTCTAATTAGTTTAATTAGTTTTAGGCATTTGTTCTGCGATTTGTAAGTAATAATAATACATACTTTAAACCCTATTAGTGCAAATCTATTCAAATCTTTACTCCAAATTAAAATTAAATTTTTTAATAGCAAAACCTTTTTTAGTTTTTTAATTAACATACAATTATGTTTTATTTATGATCTTAAAACTTTCTTTATACTTAGGAATGAAATAATTAACGTGTGATCATTAGTTTTTGAATTTTTATTTATTATAATTTCAGAATGCTTGTTGACCGTGCCAATGAATTTTTGCAAAGTAATAGGAAATGGAAGATTCTTACTTGCGAGAGTGTTAAATTTAAGTTAAATGATGATAAAGTAGATCCTTTTAAAATGACATACACAGAGTATGGGGATTCATATACTTATTATGTCAGAGGTCTAAGGTAAGTATGCAAAAATTTATTATCTTGATTGTAATTTATTGTCTAAATTCGTTTACAAGGACCAGGGATGCAAGTGCTGCGTCACAAATGACCAACTTCTATCACTAGAATTTTATTGTTTTCGTCATATTATTTAATAACAGAATTTTTGAAATTTAATAAGGGAAAGAATACAATTAAAATTTATTGATGAAAATCAGCCATTAGATGGCGGAGTGTTTGAAACACTGCAATAACCAAATTACATAATTACAAAAAATGAGAGGCACAGGGTGTATAAAAAGTATAGTTCTAATTATAATGCTAGATAACAAATATTAAAGCAAGCATCTTTTATATACGAAATCAAGATAACAATTAACCCCTTGCGGCGCGTTCGTATATCTATGAAACCACTTAATTTTAATTCTCAAAATATTTTTAAAAATATTTAAAAGTACATAATTAATAAATCCATGGCCATTACATTGACCAAAAATATAGACCATTATTTTTAAAGAGTGCCTAAAATGTCATCACTTCATGACCCGTACATTTTGTTAATTATATAATTAATATTTTAATCAACTTTACAAAAAATTAATTTATATATTAAAAAAATAATTATTATTTATAATTACTCTAATTTAGTTCTACAAGATCTTCACAAACTCTGCTTTAAGTTGCAAATACTTAGTTTAAATGTTTTCCTCTAGAAATCGTATTTCTGTGACAGGGCTTCAAAAATTATTAACGAACAGTAACAAAAGGCATATGAGGCAAAAATGATTATTTTAAATGTAAGAATTAATGACCCATCTGCGGTCAATAGCTTTCTTTTTTTAAGTTTTTGATTGACTTTGAAGGAAAAACTTGTGAAAAATGCCGTGAATCACTTTCATTTTTATGTTTTGGATGCCTTTTTGAGTAACTTTGAAAGAATAGTAGCATATCTACGGGCCGATATAAAAATAAGTTGTTTCATTTATCTAAACAAAATGTTTGATAATGAGATGCATTTTTTGTACGCCCATACTTGATTTATTACTAGAACGAAATAGAAAACGATCTGTAGATAAAATCGAACAGCATTTATATTTGCTGTTTTTGAAACTTGATAATTAACTGATAAATAAATATATTTCAAGAAGGTTACACAGAAAAATAGGTGATATTTAAATTTTTCAGATTATAAAATAGAGTTCAGTCTAAAATACTAATGCATTCCGTGACCATAAGTTTAACTTTGAACAAAAAAATTCGAGGTCTAATTTGTAAAGAGCCTGAATAAGCTTCTACCAATATTAGGCAGATGCCAGAAATGATGCATGTTAGATTTTAGTTAATTATTAATTTAACAACTTTTAGGCTATGGCTAAAGGAAAGAAAGGATGAAAAAGAAAGAGATCAACAAATAGGCTACTTTAATTTAACTCCTCGTGAACTGGAAAAAGGTGGATTATTCAAATCATCCAAATTCGAGACTTTGGATATGATAATAAAAAGATTTAATTCACAGTTACAGCAGAATCCCCTTCCTGGTAAGTGTATTTAGCATTATTTTTTATTATTTCGCGTATTTACACAATCAAAATAAGGCTGCAGTTAGACAAAAAAAAAGTTTAAGTCTTATAAATTTCTGAACGTATAACACATGAGTTGCGTTTACAGAGGCCCAATTTATTTGTAAGTCAAATTTTCTTATGTAAATTTTGGTATGAAATTGTAAAGATGTGTCCTTTGGACATTCATTTTAACCTCTTAAGTTTCGAAGCTAAAATATTAATACAAATACCTATTCATTGCTTTTTTCCAAGCAAAATTACGTTGTAAATCACAACAAAAACAAAAAAAAACTTTTCTGAAATTTATCTTTTAGGCGCTTAGTATTTTAGGTTAAAAAATAAAGATCTAATACTGCAAATCCTCATATAAAATCATTTTAATAATCGTTAACTAAAATTAATGCAATCACAAATTTAAGAGCTTTAAACTAGTAAATAATCTACAAATCATCAATTTTTTTTATAGAAAAAGATTTATGTTAAATACTTATAAAAAATTTTCACTTTCTTAGTCATACTGTCTTTTGAATATTTTCAGCCATTTTGCAAACTCAGACGAAAATAAAATTAGTTTTATGATGTTGATAAAATTTTTAACCGGGAAACATGACAGCCACTAAATTATGAACAGAAGTTCTCTTATACGTTCATTAAAAACATTGGATTGAATTGTTAGATAATTTAAAAATAAAGCAACGTGAAACATAATTAAAATATAACGCGCGATTTTAATTTATTTTTTAAATTTCATTTGTAATAGTTTATTGTCATTTTCCATCTTTGTGTTTATCTGTATATTTTGTTTTTCTGATGATGATTGAGTAAATTCAATCGAAACATGTCAAATTATTAAGATCTTTTAATGTATTTTACTAATATTTAACGTCCTTTTTAGCAATTAAATATTTTAATACATATTTTGGGTGTGTTGTGAAAGATGACAGACATAAAAATGGCGGACTTTTTATTTTATCATTACTGGTTGATTTCACTTGAGCTGGTATAAGGCTCAAATTTGTTTAAAGGGGTAAAATTAATAGTCTAAATTAATTACTCTTTAACCTTTTCCGGCACACTGTGCCCGGTCTGGGATACCTAATTTTAATTCCAAACTTGCCAACAGCACCAGTAATATTTTTTGTAAAATTTTGCTTTTACAATAACAGCTTAAATTAAAGAATTCAAAACATCTCAAAAGTTCCTTTGTGAATTCCGGTGTCAGTCGATAATTTCACATTTAACTACAGATTTTGCCCGTGCCGGAAAGGGTTAATAAGTCGAAACATTTAGATAAAATTAGGGATTATGTGTTTAATCAACATACATATATATATATATATATATATATATATATATATATATATATATATATATATATATGTTGACAAAACTTTAAGAGGTGATAGTACAAATCAAGACAAATAATATTAAATGAGAAATTAAGGGTCCCAAACGTCTTCCGAAGGAGATAGGCGCCATCAAAGTTTAGGGTCCAAAATTTGAAATGATTATAAAAAACGGAAAAATTGGTCGATTCGTTTGCGGTTTTCACTAAAACTATTCTTTATGTCAGTATTGTCTTGAAAATAAATTATAGAGATACATTTCAAAAAATGCCGATAGAGGGGGCTTTAGACTTCGGAGTAACGAACAACTATTTTTTACCGTTATTTTTGCATGTCATTAAATTTTTTGGAAGGTTAGACTTAAATTTTGAGCTCAAAATCTGTGGTTAAGTTGCGCAAACTAAACTGTGTTCAATGGGAGTGGGTAGGTTCAAATTTCAAATGATTTTGAAAAACAGAAAAATTGGTCGATTCATTTGCGGTTTTCACTAAAACTAATCTTTATGACAGTATTGTCTTAAAAATAAATTATAAAGATAAATTTCAAAAAATGTCGATAGAGGGCGCTTTTGACTTTGGAGTAACGTACAACTATATTTTACCGTTATTTTTTGTAACTCATTAATTTTTTTAGAAGCTCAGACATAAACTTAAATTTTGAGCTGAAAATCTGAATCATTGAGACTGGTTAAGTAGCTCAAACTGAACTGTGTTCAATGGGGGTGGGGAGGTTCAAATTTCAAATGATTTTAAAAAACAGAAAAATTGGTTGATTCGTTTGCGATTTTCTCTAAAACCATTCTTTACGTCAGCATTTCCTTGAGAATAATTTTTAAAGATAAATTTCAAAAAATTCCGCTAGAGGAAGCCTTAAAATTTAGAGTAACCAATAACTATCTTTAACTGTTATTTTTTGTATCTAATTAAATGCTTGCAAAAGCTTAGACTTAAAATTTAAGCTCAGATTCTGAATCATTGGGAGGGGTTAAGAAGCGCAAACTCAACTGCGTTCAGGAGTTGAAATGTCACCCTGCCCACCCCATGAACACAGTTCAATTTTGCGCTACTTAATTACTCACAACGATTCAGATTTGAAGCTCAAAATTTAAGTCTAAGCTTTTAAAACATGTACTTAGATACAAAAAATAACAACTAAAAATGGTTGTTGGTTACTCTAAAGTTTAAGGCGCCCTCTAACGGAACTTTTTGAAATTTATCTTTAAAATTTATTTTCAAGGAAATGCTGACATAAAGAATGGTTTTAGAGAAAACCGCAAACGAATCGACCAATTTTTCTGTTTTTTATAATCATTTGAAATTTGAACCTACCCACTCCCATTGAACACAGTTTAGTTTGCGCTATTTAACCACAGATTTTGAGCTCAAAATTTAACTTTAAGTCTAAACTTCCAAAAAATTTAATGACATGCAAAAAATAACGGTAAAAAATAGTTGTTCGTTACTCCAAAGTCTAAAGCGCCTTCTATCGGCATTTTTTGAAATTTATCTTTATAATTTATTTTCAAGACAATACTGACATAAAGAATAGTTTTAGTGAAAACCGCAAACAAATCGACCAATTTTTTTCGTTTTTTATAATCATTTCAAATTTTGGACCCTAAACTTTGATGGCTCCTATCTCCTTTGGAAGACGTTTGGGACCCTTAGTTTCCCATTTAATATTATTTGTCTTGACGTGTACTACCATCCCTTAAAGTTTTGCCCAATAGTTTAGATACCCCTGTATATATATATATATATATGTGTGTGTGTGTGTGTGTGTGTGTGTGTGTGTGTGTGTGTAAATTAAATAGCTGTAAACTATTTAAAAAGAAATAAAAAGTTAAAGTAAAAATACAATAAGATGTTAAACAAAAATGAAACATGAACAACCGCATGTATAGAAAATCTGTAGCTTAACTCAAAAATAATCATGTCGCTTTCTGGACATTTTAAAACGTGTGTAAATTCATCAGACGACGAAAGTAAAAAATTTTCGAGGTAATAACATATTCTCTTTATGCATATAAGAAATAGAAACAACATCGCAACTCCACCTGAGGTGCTATATAAACAAATCATAATCAGTATTTAAGTATCTGAAGGACAAACTAGGTATGAAGTTTGATAAAATTATACACCATAGATGCTGAGATACAGCTATGACAAAAATCGTAGAAAAAACGACATAGCCGTGGTACTTATTGCGCGATATACACGAAAACCTAACCAGCATCTATTTATGTCGATGTCTAAAAGAATATACAGCTTTATGAAATTCCGTCCATTAATTTTTGAGATATCTATCTCAAATGCCATAAAAATGCAGCTTAGCAGTGACTCCTGTTGAAATAACAATCTCAATGTGGAAGTATTTTAATTTTTAATAAGTGTATCATATATTGAAGTTTGTGAAGTTCACCACAGGAATTGAATGGTGGTGAAATCTGCCCGATTGAGAAGATGTTTTCAAACGGAATCAGTATCAGTACCAATACTTATGTCGAGGCATAACTGAATGCCAAGTTTAAGGAAATTTCATTATGAGACATAGCTAACATACTCAGTTCTAATATAACATAAAAAATTATGAGTTTCCGTGCATTATTGTTTGAGATAGAATTGTCAAAAAATTTATTCATGCACAGCTTAACAAACTGACACACATCTTTAAAAAATCGTGAAATCGTGTTCAGGTCAAACTAAAATTACCTAGAGTTAAATTTGGTTGGTATGTTACAGATACTACTTGAGAACTAGTCGTTGGGGGCCACCGTAATACTTACCCATCATGGATATGTATATGAAAATAAAACATCTGAAAACTATTTATACAATGCATTGCAATTCATAAACAAAATTTAAATATTGTTAATATACATAGTAATGCTTTATTAAAGAACTGCTGATTACCAATTTCGACAAATTATATAAAACGCCAAACTACTCAAGTAGTACCGAAATGCGTAAAAGAAACATCCTTATAACTCCAGAAATAATAATTCTATTAACTAACAATTAACTGTGTCGGATTAAGCGTCTCATTTCCAATTAAAATATACCTCTGAATTGAAATTTGAATGAAATACAGGGTCATGAAAAATCGAAGAATGTGGAAAACAGGATTGCAAATATCTCGGCAACTAATAATCCGATTGACTTCGTTCTATATGCAAAATGTGTGTTATTTTATAGCCTTTTACATCCATTTCTTAAAACAAAAAAAATTCGAAAAATTTTATATACCTTTCATCAGAACGAATTTTTCGAGGGTCCGAAAAAAATAGTTCTGGATAATCGAGGTTACTGATATTAAATAGGCTTCGTCCCATTCTTACATACTAACTACATACAAAATTTCAAGTCTCTATCTCAATTTGTTCGGGAGATAGAGCGTTTACAGACAGACAGACAGACAGACAGACAGACAGACGGACGGCAATTTTTTTTTCTAAAAATATGTTTTTCGGAATCTCCACGATCTAAAACGTGTAAATCCGCCAAAAATTTTTTTTCGATTTTCAAAACGATTGCAAGACTTACCCTATACTACGTATGATGGGTAAGCTTTTAAAAGAAATATTTATGTATCTAACTTAAGTAGGGAAATCCCTTTAGCAATTTCAAAAAGTCGATTTTTTTTTCATATTTCGAAAATTGTGCTATCTCAAGAATATATTGCAAAGAGGAAAAATGAAAATATTCAAAATTAACAGAGTTATCCCCCTTTTAGTCGAACACGCAGAACCCGCATGTAGTGCTAATGAGCCAGGTAGCCAAAGTGCTCGGAACGAAGCACCTTTTCTTAGACAGTAGCTCTCTCTAGAAATGATTTTTTCCAAAGGTGTTTGGATGGCCGTACCCACAGAGTACGTAACAGAGCCTCAACTCGACTTGAAAAGAACGCCCTCAGTGGATGACTTAAAAACTAAACCATCGCGTTGGCGATTTTTATCCTCGTGATTTCTGTTTAACTGTAACCATATTCTGGTTTGGCGCTTCTTGCTGAATGCTGATTTGATTATCTTTGCACACGTGCTTATGCTATTTGATCTTAGATTTCCGCGCTTATATTGATTCGTAATTTTTACTGTTATTATTCTTGAATTTTCAAGTTTAAATTATTAGGTCGTTATGTTACGAAGAGACACATGTATTGTTTGCAAGACGAATACGTCAAAGTTATTTCATAAATTTCAAAACAAGAAGCAGCAAGCCATCGCTGTATATATTTTTTTTATCCCTTATCATTTGTCGCCAAGGAAGCGATGTTTCGCCGAATTAGCAACCTCGCTTATGTTATGATCGTAGTTTCAGAGTCATCCGCTGGTCTCGCTACTGTCTATGCGTAATCCCATGTTAAACAAGTTGCCATTACAGTGTATGAAAGTTGATTCTCTGTTACTACTCTGTGGCCGTACCCAAGACGCAAACAAAAGTTTTAACGCAACAGTTTGGTGGTTATCTCCAAAACACCTGCATTCTGGACTACAAATTGTTGAAATTTCTGCACACATCCCTGCTGGGATATTTTTTGAAGGCTACACTTTCGTTTTTAGAGTTATGGAAAATTTAAATATTGTTGTTAGCACCAATGCCAAAGTCTTTGCCGAAAACGCCGATGAGGCGCGAGTAACGAAACCGAACCGGAGGAGTATTTTTTAAACAAAAGTAGCTCGTACAGCCCGAAAAAAGCAGCAGCTTGAAGAAAATCAGACGTTGGAGGAATCAGAAGGTCTATTACCGTAATTTTGGGTGTATAAGCCGCAGATTAAACAATTCTTTTTGGACCCAGAAATCTTATTTAGTGATTAAAGACAAATATTTACGACGATCTGACTAGTTATATTTGTTTTTAAAATTATTCTGGGTCGAAAAAGAATTGTTTGAGCTGCGGCTTATACACCCGAAATTACGGTATATGAAAATAGGATCGCTAATGGATAGGTAAGTCACTAAAATCAGTAATTTTATTGCACTGAAACTTTAAACGCGATTATCTCGAAACTGTATTTTCAAAAAATGTTCGTTCTGAAACTCATAAAGTTATCGGTCGATTAGGCTGAGTTTTGGTGAGACTCTTCTTTATATCATTACCAAAAGGATTTGCCTAAAATTTAAAAGATTTTCGTGTAAATTTCGTGTACAACAAGGTTAATTTACATCATTTAACAAAATAAGAACATTATGGTAAATATATTGAAAAGAATTCCTTATTCAAAAGATCCTAATTGCAGGCAAATAAAATTGAATCATAATCTATATAAAATAAACTTATTCTTTGTTATTGTTTTAATATCCTGATAGGTCGTATCATCTCCATAGAAACTCAGGCAATAAAGATTTCCGATTCTAAAAAGTTTGATCCCGACATTTCTTCCTGGTCTGAGAGAGGAGCGGTTACAAAGTCATACCTGTTTATTATTAGAGTTTTCTATGAAGTTATGGCTGATAGCACTGAAGAAATAGGTAATCTCTGTAATATAATATATTTAACATGCATATACAGCCATAAATAAGCACTATTTTCAGTTTTTGCTTTCGCCTTATATTAAGTAATTGACACATGATGCGGAAAACCATGAAAGTTTTGTGAAAGGAGCAAAGTGTATACCGTAATTTCGGGTGTATAAGCCGCGGCTCAAACAATTCTTTTTGGACCCAGAAATCTTATTTAATGGTTAAGCACAAATATTTACGGCGATCTAAGTAATAACATTCATTTTTTTAAAAATTCTGGGTCGAAAAAGAATTGTTTGAGCCGCGGATTATACACCCGAACTTACGGTAGCAATTTTTTATATTTAGAGTTAAAATTAAAAAATATATGATATAATATAGAAAATAGGCTATAACCTTAATAGCGTTTATTTACTGTTTTACTTCACAATAACAGTTTAGAATATTTAATAAGTGAACATCCCATTACTAGCTAAGCGTAGAATCAACATAGTGAAAAATGTCCATGCCGAGTGCCGAACCCGGAAGCATTTTCAAAAAGAATCACGTTTTGAGCACCTTATCGCCAGAACAACGATTGGCGCGGAGATGAAGTTGATGCTACGCACCCTTTCTTGTTTGTGACTTCAAACGCCTAGCGGATAGCAGTCCTTCCTTCTGCAAAGAGATCGCGCTTATTGTTCATTTGTTTTTCCGTAAATGTTATCAAGCAAAGACTATAATATGAGGAAATGTTCTACCGTTGTTTACAATTAAAACATAGTTTAAAGCATCAAAACAAAACGACGACCGGCGTTTGGCGATGCAGCTAGCTGAACGTTCTTGCTTTCGCCAACTAGCCAAGGCTGGTGCTCAAAACGTGATTCTTTCTGAAAATGCAACCCGGAACCCTTGGAATAACGCTCCAAGTGCTCTACCATTTCAGCTACGAGGACGATGCCCAGCTCGAGATTTCTCAGTCGCATTTTGTTGGTAAGACTGCTACTGCAATACAAGATGGAAATGTCTACAAGACCACACATATCTGTAGCGTTACATGAGACGCAAATAAACCCAGCATCGGTAAGTACATATACAGTTATAATTATTTTTTCAATTATCAGCAGTCAAACTACGCTTGAAATTACTGAATATTTAACAAGTAAACAATCACATTACTAGCTAAATATAGAAAAATGTAAATATGTCCATAATAAATATCCTAAATATAGAAAAATGTAGATATGTACATAGTGAAAAATTTCCTAGCCGGGGATTGAACTCTGAACTCTTGGAGTAACACTCCAAGTGCTCTACCATTTAAGCTATGAGGACGATGCCCGGTTTGGCATTTATCACTGACATTTTGTTGGTAAGGCTGCAACTGCAGCACAAGATGGAAACGTCTACATGAGCACACAAATCTGTGGCGTAACATGAAGCACATATAAACCCAGCATCGGTAAGGTAAATACATATATAATTATAATTTGTTTTTCAATTAATTATCAGCAATAATATTACGCTGGAAATTATAAACTTGCGTAATCTTCTATGGATAATATTCTCCCTTTGTGCTTGAAGTTACGAAAATTCGTTTGTTTTGAAATAATATTCACAACTGCGACTTTAAAAAGCAAAGTTCAAGTATACACTGATAAAAATCTGCTGCATTTTGCTGCAACATACTCCACCGCTTGTATATAATATCTCTATTCCAACCAATGAGAAAGCTCCATTTCACGGCCAAGTAACCGTTTTCTATACAAGCAGGGGCGTGCGTTGCAGCAAAATGCAGCATATTTTTATCAGTGTAGCTTATGCATGAATTATTTTCTTTATTTTAATGCACAGTATTCTTTAATTCCTAGAGGTGCCCTAGGGCACCTCTAGTGGTGCAATTCTGGCTCCCTTAGGGGAGTGGCTGATGGGAGAAGTGTTTCACCCCTAGAAGTGCCATATGCAACCTTTAGTTTTAACAGTGAAGCCTGTGATTTTGAGACCTGTGGTGGACATTTGTAAAAGTCAAATCACTGTTCGCCCTGCCATCGAGAATGCCTTAAAGGTATCATTCTTTCAAATCCCATGTATCAAAAATGGTAGTCCGTTCTAATTACTCGTGATTTAGTGTGCCTGTTCTTTTAAATTCTGCTTGTTCCTCAATTTAAGTGCACATTACAGGAGCCCCGTTGGTCAGTCTTTCTGAAATATTAATTATTTACGTAATTCATAAAATTACATTAGTACGCCAAGTTTCGTAACTCTGACTCAATTCTTTCTGGGTGCATATACAGGGTTCGCACAATCCTTATTTTTTGTAAGGACTCTGGCACCACTATTAATGATAAGAGAATTTAAATTTAAATTTTAAGATACAGAATTCGCAAACACCTCCTTGATTCGCAATTTTCGCATTATTTTTCTGCAGCGAAATACATTGAAAATACTGTAAAAATTTAGTGGTTGAGGTGTGCGAACCCTGATATATACTTTTTTTTGCCACCAGAGTGTATAAACAAATTTGGTACCCCCACGACTTTTCTTCTATCTGATTCCCACCGTGACATCTCATGAATATTATCCATAAGAAAATTGTTTTAAATGTAGATGTAATATATGACGTACTTGCCGACATTAAATTCGTTTTTCCGTGTATTGATTTAATTATATTACTGTTTTCTATCTTTAAAATATTCACATGTAAATAAATTTCTCAAGATGCATTTTTTTTTATTTCTTGCTTTCAACATGTGATAATTTACACTTATTTTAAAGTTTTTCTTTTTGTAATTTAATATCATTTTTTGTTATCACATATTTATTTCAATTAAATTTTATTGTTTAAAAATCCTTTACTTGCCACCAATTGAAACAAGTGTTATTTTTATTGTGTTCATCTCTATTGAAATAATAAAGTATCGCATACTAAACGGGAAAAAAAACCTGAAAAATTAGTCAATCATGTCCCGACAAAAGATGGTTACGTTACTATATATAAACTTTAAAGTTTTTCTTTTTGTATTTTTAATATCACTTTTTGTTATCACATATATATTTGAAATTAAATGTTATTTTTTTTAAAATTCTTTACTTGCCACCAATTGAAACAAGTGTTATTTTTATTGTGTTCATCTCTATTGAAATAATAAAGTATCGCATACTAAACGGGAAAAAAACCCCTGAAAAATTAGTCAATCATGTCCCAACAAAAGATGGTTACGTTACTATATATAGTTTTCGTTCTTATAAAACTTTTTAAAAGAGCTATTTTGAAAGAATTCAACATTATTTAGCACTTAAAATAATATTTCTATTCAAAAAATGTATGTATCAGCGAGTTTACCAAACATTTCCTATAAAACTACCGATTTTCGTTTTTAGCTCACAGGCTATCATAGCCTGAGAGCTTATGTGCCCGCCCGTTCTGAATGTACGTTCGTACGTTCGTACGTGCGTAACGCGATAACTCATGATAAAAATATTCCATCCACTTGAAATTTTGTATATAGGTATATCCTGATAAGGCGCTTCCCTGATTAGTTTTTGGAGTTCATTCGATATGTATAAGAGGGGGAACGGGGGGGCTCATGCCCTCCCCTTAACTGATATGAAGGGGTTTTTCATGTAGAAATATTAGTTTTTTTCAAAATTTACACATAGGATCATTCTTATGAAGTGCTTCCGTGATTGGTATTAGGTGCTCATTGGATAAATATAAACAGGGGAAATGGGGGTTCTAATGCCCCTCCCCTTAATTTATGTAAATGGGTTTTTCATGCAGAATTGTCAGATTTCGTTCAAATCTCTGAATAGTTTTGTAAGTTTAATGGTTAACTATATAAAAGAGAAGGATAACTCTCCTTAAATTATATAAATGGGTTTTTATTAAGAATTTTCCGATTTGCTCTAAATTTTGAATATGGATTTTTTATATGATGATGCATGCCCTGATCAGTTTAGAGAGTTCAATGATTAAGTATAAAAAGGGGAAAGGGGGGAGCTGATCCCCCCTCCTTAATATTTTTTTCGAACGGAATTAACCCTTGAAAATGTAAGGCTGTAATGTACAATTAGTATGCGTAGCCTGTGAGCTCAATGCCATCAGTTTAACTGGGCAATATTCTTTTTATTTATGTATGAAATAGTTTTCTTATTATTAGCGAAAAAGACCTCCAAATGCAATTAAAAACAAAACAAAACAAAAAAAAAACATTTATAGCAGCGTGTCAGTTACATTTTTTTAAATCAAGTCAGGGTTCGCACACTCCTTACTTTTTGTAAGGACTCTGGCACCTCTATTAATGATAAGAAAATTTATATTTAAATTTTAAGATACAGAATTCGCAAACACCTCCTTGATTCACAATTTTCGCATTATTTTTTCTGCAGCGAAATACATTGAAAATACTGTAAAAATTTAGTGGTTGAGCTGTGCGAACCCTGATCAAGTGATTCCTTTTTTTGGTACATTCCATCAATTAATGGAAATGCTTGAAATTTAAAAATTTTAACACTAGAACCGCCATTAGGGGTCAAAATGACCCCTGACAGATTGATAATAGTCGATTCGAACCAGAATTTTCTTCATAAGATATGTTAAATGCATACAGCAGAAAAATACACTAATTAAATAAGTTAAATAGTTTAAAATTAAAATTCTGGTGAGAAACACTTTTTATAAAACTTGAGTAAAATACCCGGCGGTTCTAGTGTTAATACAGTCTAATATTGTTTTTATTATATATATATATATATATATATATATATATATATATATATATATAATTAAATTATGTTTTTAAAATTTTAATAACTTGGGGTAACTTCGACTGAAGAAAAATACACTTTGTCCCAAATAAAAAGGTTTTTACTCAGATGTACTTTGTTAATAGTTAGTGATGTCTGTAGAGTATTCATTATTCACGTCAGTGTTCTCAACACAATATATTAAAGGTTAATTAAAAATACCAATGTTTGTTTTGGGAGCCATTAAGCCTGTTTTACGATACTTTTCTTTTTATTAAAATATGTTTTCTCAGTTAAAAAAAAATGTTATACCGTTAAAAACATTCGAATACATTGTGAGTCATAACTATCAAAACAATCTCCTTAACCCATTAGTGCCTAGCGTCCCTTTTTAGGGACGCTTCAAAAGGTGCATGTAGCACTGTTTTTGAAACCGGTAAAAAAGAACAACAATTTTTTTTATTTAATTGAAACATTCTCGTAATTGATGAACTAAACGTAATTCTTTTAAAAATAGTGGTGCCAACTGAATAAAATTTGCGCAAAAGGTCGTGGGCACGAATAGGTTAAAAATTGCCCGTATACCCACACTTCCAATTTCAAAAATTCATAAAAAAGGTGAAATTTTTGATAAGATAAATTGCAACTCCATGGGGGGGGGTCTATTTGAAAAAACATGAAAATTAAATTTTTATGCGGCCCCCGTAGGGCAAAATTCCTAATTAGGAAGTTATTCCTTATCCATTCCTAAACTGAACCAAAAAAAATCTCATCTCCGTATCTAAAAACATCACTGAGATATTAAAATCCAAAATTCTCCAAAATATATGACTTACACCACTTAACCATACCTGTAAAGGAAGAATGTTTTACTCCAAGTGAAACCAAGTGAGGGATCGTCCACAAATTATCCATTATTAAATGTCGATTTAAGACAGTTCCTCTTATTTGGACATAAAAAAGAAGGCTATTGATTTAAAGCAAAACTTATTTTCAAAATATATTGGTAGTCTTCACTGAAGGACTGCATGGGTCGAAATATCTCGGTCCGGTCCCAAACCGACCCACAGGGAAAGAAAGTTCAGCCCGGCCTGGAAAAAAGTTAAAATCATAATCCGGTCCGGCCTGGAAAAAGTTTAAATCATAGCACGACTGAGCCGTGAATTTCTACATAGTTTTTTACTTCGATGTGGTTAAAAATATTTTCGTATGGAGGAGTTCTGACCAAAAATACTTATTATAGTTTTTCGCTTTTTATATTTATACTTTTTATTATTAAAGAAGCGCCAAAGGCTGTGATATATTTATTTTATCAATGAATTTCTATTTATATGTAAATGTTTCACTTATTTTAATATCGTTAATTCATATCCCATGCGTTCGAGTGTTTGGAAATGTTATATAGTAAAACCTTTTAAGACAGAATCACATAGGAAAGAAAAAATACGTTTTAGACAAATGCCCTTCCCAGGAGTTGTAAACGGAGTCTATTTTTTCTCAAGAATTATTATATTTATTTTGCATGGATCAACACATCTTCCGTTTAAGACAGAATTCCGTCATAGACAGATTTTTTTCACTGTTTTTGTTGTATTTAATTTTTTACCATTTGAATACACTATTTAAAAAATGAATTTTAAAGATTTTATTTATCTATCTTTACTCTTTTGCAAAAAAAAAAAAAAAAAAAAAAAAAAAAACAATGTGTTTTTTGTAAAAAATTTAATTGAATGAAATTTTACTTATTTTATGCTCGTATTAGGTCAGTGAGAGACAGTGATTTTAATACGGAATGTTCGAGACCGGGATTGAAAATTTCGTCCCGTGCAGACCTAGGAAAAAAGGAAGCAGTCCCCTCCGGTATGAAAAATACGTTAGGCCCGGCCAAGCGAGTCTTCAGGAAAAAGTAACGTTTCGGGCCTGGCCCGGCCTGGGACGAGAATACAGATTTTTTAACAGCCTCTCCAGGCCGATAACAAGCCTGAAGTTATGAAAGCTAAATTTATAACAAAGACTTAATCAGCATCTTAGAAAAAACGTTGTTTTGACGGACTTTTAAACAGTACACTTCGTTTATCTGCATAATGAGTTTCTCCCCCACTATTTCTCGTCTTTAAATTATTAAAAGTTGACAGTTGTTAAAGAAAAAAACTGCAAAATTTAAACATGTCATTTTTGATTATTTTACATTAGCTTTGTTTCGACAAATTTGAAAAAATATTTGCTTTTGAAAATATGATTTTTTAAAAGTTATATTATTTTTTCAATATATTTTTAATAGTTTTAAAATTAATATTGAAAAACAAAAACCCTGGAACAAAACTAAGATTAGATCTTCATCTTTAATTAAATGGAAAGAAATTGAAATAAGATAAATAATGTTTCGAGTTATAACGATTTAAAACTATCCCATTTATACCAGTACTAATCATATGAAATTTTTATAAATTTTACGAGAAATTTTAGGATGTGATTTTCTTAGCAAATTATATGGTTAACCATTACAAAAAAGAAAAGAAATCAAAATTATAACTCAAAAGATAGATTTTTTACTTGTTTCCTAGAATTGTTAAGTGGGCTCAAGGGTTGAAAACTTTTCAAAAAAATCGATTTTTTTATGATTTAATTTGATTATTCATTGAATTCTTAACTCAATGCAAAAAACCGCATAAAAATATCTGCATTTTTAACGGAGTTATAAGCATTTATGTATCAACACTTTCATAGCCGCATCCATATAATTTCAACTTTAAGTCGCGTTTTCTCAAAACTTGATTTTTGATGACTGTCACCAAGATTTTAAAAAAACATTTGATGGAATGGCTTATTTTTTTTGCATGCATATAACATCATTATCTAGATTATGAATTAATATATTTTAGATAGGTTAATATTTTGAGTATTTTTAATGGAAATAAAGTTGTATTTTTTAGGGTTTTTTTAAATTTTCAACTTTGAGAGATTTTTTAAGCGATATTTATATTCTTAATTCATAATCTAGATAATAATGTTATATGCATGCAAAAAAAAAAAAAAAAAAAAAAAAAAAAAAAAAAAAATAAGCCATTCCATCAAATAGTTTTTTTTTTTTAATTTTGATGTTAGTCGTCTAAAATCAAGTTTTGAGAAAACACGACTTAAAGTTGAAATTATATGGATGCGGCTATGTAAATATTGATACATAAATGCTTATAACTCCGTTAAAAATGCAAATATTTTTATGTGGTTTTTTGCATTGAGTTAAGAATTAATTGAATAATCAAATTAGATCATAAAAAAAATTCGATTTTTTGAAAAATTTTCAACCACTGAGCCCCCCTAAAGTAACATTGCTTTTTCAATTGCATGCATTTCAATTTGTGTCTAATCCCTTAAAACCAGGTGAATTATTTAACCAGCTATAACTCTGCAAGTTTTAAAGGTATGAAGATGCAATTTTTTTATGTCTTATTCTGGACTGGATAAGGAAAATTTTTCTAACTGGGATTTTTATCATACGGGGGCCGTGTAAAAATTTAATTTTCGTATTTTTTCAAATAGACCCCAAATGGAGTTGCAATTTATTTTATGAAAAACTTCACCCTCTTTTTATGAATTTTTGCAATTGGAAGTATGGGTCTAGGGGCAATATTTAAGGGGTCAGGTACCTTTTAAAGAATCCAAAAATCGATTTTTTAAAAAATAGCTTATAATTAAATGTGATTTTTTAGAAGCATTTAAAAACAAACCGAATTCAAAAATTCGCATTAGAAAAAGAGTTATGTCTAAAAAACTTTGCGCTTTTCCTATACGACCAATGGTAAATTAAAACTTTGACGTCAATTTTCTCAAAACAGCGATTTTGTTCATTGGGCGCACGATTTCTCAAAAACGGTTGCGTAGAATTTAACAAAATTTGCGCTGAATATGTTAAACGTACACATACACAAAATGACCTACTATTATGTTCCTCAAATTAGAAGTTTAGAATTTACGACTACTTTTTTGTAAGAAAAATCTCGATATTTCGAATTTCTTTAAAAAATAATTTTTTTCTCGGGAACTATAAGTTTTATTTTTTTCATCGGAGGTCATTTTGAAAACACATTATTTCTCTACTCAGAAAAAAAATCTTGGTTTGTTTTAGCTATTCAAATTTGAAAAATCGTGCGCGCATGGCATGCAAGATTTATTCTTCCGTAAAAATTGTATAATCTTTAAAAATAATTAAAAAAAACATTGCATGCAGGTATAATTTTTTTAACAACTTTAACTAATAAAATAAATCCTTCTTAATATGTGTTTTCAATTTTATAGTCAAAAGTCAATTAGATATAGAGTGACTGCAGTTCTTACAGAGTTCACTTTTTCACGTATTTTGTTAGTTCGAAAGGTACCTGACCCCTTAAGGAGATAGCCTATTGTTTCGATATTTATGACTCACCCTGTATAAATACGGAATGCAATGAGAAAAAAAATTATAAAAACATTTTTCTTCCAGGCATACAAGATTTTATTCCAGATAAAATTTCTGAGAGACGTATGTTTTCTCAACCAGAATTCGAACGTTTTTCCTTGGTCGTAAACAAAGCATCAGCTTGGTGCGCTCAACAGCGAGATTTTAGATTCTGCAACGCACAGACACTGGAAATAAAGATAAAAATAGGTAAACATTTTAAACTGCAGTTAATTTTGTTGTCATTTAAACTTATAAATCTGCTGTTAGGTAGATTTTGCAAGAAATACTACTTATTACATAATCCCGTATTTTAGAATTTCTGAAATATTTTTGCAGATCTACCCCGATTATAACTCCTAGACCCACACTGTTCCGAGTGAAAAAATTATCTATTTATCTACTTATATCTATCTATCTATCTATTTATATATATATATAATAACCTAAAGATTTTAAAAATAAAACTAAAAATAAGAACGACATTCATATGACAAGCGCTATAGCTGCAAATAACCACACAAATTATATACAGCCCATTATGTTTAAAATATTTTCACAAACCCAAACTTTCGCGATATAATAAAACTGGGAATGAACAACCAAATATAAAAAAAGTATCAACAGATAAAATCTGAACAAGAAATTCAAAAGCAAAAAAAGCTATGGCCTGTTCAGCAGTGGGCTACTTACAAAAGCACAGCAATGTATGAGATTGAATGCTATACGCATCAAACTATTTCAGTAGTGGCAGTGGGTTTTAGCCAAAGTGTCATAATGCATAAATCAAGTGAACAAAAACAATTCATAGCACAAAACGAACACTCTCTTAACGGATCCAACGCCACAATAAACAGCACATCTCCCATTCTGAAAGTACAGCTGATTCAAAACGTATGTATAATAAGGTGGTCTGGTGTAATAACGCCAGGCGGGGTAATAACGCCAAGTGCTAATATTTTGCATAATTATGAAATAATCTGGTAAATGACACCCATGTGCTCTGCGCAGAAAGGTTTTGAGTCATATAAATCGCAAAAACAGCTTCAAATTAATTATTTTCATTTTTAGGCCTTATTGTTTTTACAAGCAACTAAAATTAACGCTTGATCTAAAATTTGCTAGATACGTTTTGTGATGTGAAGACTATTTTTTTTATCCGGAAATACTTTGTTAATTACATAAATTTGTAGTACATTTCATGGACTTTCAAACTATTGTTGAAGATTTTGGATATCTTCTCGAGATAATTTGTAATTTAAAATGTACAGCGCAATAGCCAAAACGGGGTAATAACGCCAATCCTTGGCATTAATACCCTGGTTGATTCCCTACAGTGGCCGAGCTACATATTAACACTAGAACCGCGGCGACGGGTCATTTTGACCCGTATCATATGGAGAGATGTCGATTCGGACCAGAAAACTCTTAATAAAAAAGCAACATATATGGTGAGCAAAAACATTTTCAATAAATAATCTAAACAGTTTTAAATGAAAATTCTGGTGAGAAATATTTTTATAAAACTTGAATGGATTTTCCCGCGGTTCTAATGCTAAATACTTATTCAAATAAGCACAGCTAAAAGTGTACAATGTTTCTAATAATTCTATTTAACCATTTGCGGCGCAGTGGTTTCATAGATATACCACTTAATTTTAATTCCCAAACGCCACATTGGCACTGGAATTTTGTTTAAAAAAATTACGGTTTATTGAAAACGTGAAATATAGCGCTTTCTTATTTACAAACAAAATTGTTTTCAAATTCCGGTGTGAGTCATTATTTTCAACACTTGAGCAATGAATTTGCCCTGCGCCGCAAAGGGTTAAGCGATCCTTTTTAAGCAAAAAGAAGCTCACGGTCTGATATTCTTTTGCCTCATCCCCCCCTACACACCACACCTTTATTTTTCTTACACTTTCACAAAAAATTGAACATTTTCAATAGCTTAGAATGCAATTTGTCAATTTTAAAATTTGTAGTGTTTGTATTTTTAGAATTGGGCAATCTAAATGCAATTATTCCATCTTATTTCATAGTTTTATTTGCATGGCGTTATTACCCATATAGGTGGGTAATAAAGCCAAATAGCATTGGTCAAGAAATCACGCCATTACATTTTATGAATTTATATCTGTTAAGTTATTTTTTTTTTATATAGATAGTCAATGAGTTGCTGTATCAAATCACACATTTGTTTGAAAAATACAAACTAAAACTGAGCCGTGAAAATTGGTAGAACCTTAATGTGGCGTTATTACCCCAGGGAACCTTATAAACTAAAACAGCAGCAAGATTTAATTTCTCAATCTTGAGCCACACAGACCCCAAAAAACTAACCAAAATTAAATGTTTCATAATGAGACCTGTTCGTTCCATGTCGTTGCCACACAATTGCTGATATCCTTGTAAAACTGTCTAAAAAGGCTTTAAGTTATATAAATCCTTAAATACCAATCATATGGCAATTACGTAAAAATTAAGACTGTTTTTAAAACTAGTATATGTGTTAATGAATCTCGGAGATATGTTATTTTTATAGTATAAAATGTTAATTTAATTAAAAAATTCCTTAAAAAATAAGTTTCCAGCTGAACACCTTATAGAATCGAAATATTTCACCTGTGATTATATTTATGTTAACGCGTTTATGAATATTTGAATTGCAGTTAATAATTGATTAAACTCAAAACTGAAGTGATCCCGTTTATTGTAGACTGAGACGTGTATGCTATTTGAAATGTGGATTTTCAAATCGTGATAATCAGCGCCATTATTGTTTTCATTTGTTTTTATCAAGACTCGATACTATAATCTCTGTTCGAAAAAAAATTTTTTTAAGGAACTTTTTCATTTAATTAGTATTTTATACTTTAAAAATAACATACCTCTGAAGTTCATTAACAAATATACTACATTTAAAGTATTTATTTTTAAATAATTACCATATGATTGACAGTTAATGATTTGTATCTCTTAAAGCCTTTTTGGACGGTTCTACAAGGATGTCTGCAATTGTGAGCAACGACATGGAACAAGCATGGACTGATATATAAAATATTGTATTTAGTTTTTTTTTTTTTTTGTGGCTGTGTGGCTCAAGCTTGGGTAATAAAATTTTATTGTGTTTTAATGTATATTATACGTATGATTTGAATCAGTTGTACTTTCAGAATGGGAGATGTGTTGGTTAATGTGGCGTTGGGTCCGGTAAGGAAGTGTTCGTGTTATGCTATAAATTGTTCTTATGCATTTGATTTATGCATTACGACACTCTTGCAGAAACCCATTGCTACTAGTACAATAGTTTGTTGCGCATAGCATTCAATCTAATCAACTGCTGTACTTTTGTAAACTGCCCACTGCTGATGAGGCCACAGGTATTTTGTTTTTGATTTTATTGTTCAGATTTTATCTGCTGACACTCCTTTGATGTTTAGTTGTTTATTCTCAGTTTTATTAAAGTGCGAAATTTTGGGCTTGCCGAATACATTTTAAAAATAATGGGATATATAAATATACACAAGGTGGTTGAAAAGGTCATATTCAAGCGACACGTGTGGGCCCGACAAGTCATGAGTAGCAAGAAATGCATAGAAACCCAGTACCGGATATATGATCGTGAAGATTCTATTGTATAGTACCTGTGACGCAAAACTGAAAAAAAGTTGTAAAAATGCATTTATATTACATTACAATTTGCCTTATACTTTGCCCATCGCGATCCCTTTACTTAAATTCGTGGATTTTTACTTCTGTCTATATCTTAAATCTTTGATATGCGGGACACCGTTCCATCTGTCATGGACTTCATGGCACTGATCGTTGAAGCTGCTGCACTTGTACGGGACAGTTGGAAATTCCTGGCCAATTGGAATTTGTTCGTGATTGCATGAGACGCCAATGTAAATTATGAATCTCAGCTAATGTGGCGAAGTTTGAGCATTTGTTATGAGTTGTAACGTTTTTCGTTTAGATTTTGTACTTAAGTTTATTGGAAATTAAAGGTCTTTTTACACTCTTTGTTATCTTTTCTTTGCGTCACGGTCACGATGCAATTGCACTGTCACGGTCACGTTTCCGACCGTCTGTTTCTATGTAATTTTTGCTCCTCATCATCTGACACGCGCACACGTGCCGTTTGGACATGACCTTTTGAACCACCTTACATATACATTATAAAACCAAAGATAACCGGCCACATGCAATTTTATACGTTTTGTTAAATATCTAGAAAAATACATGAGAAATTATTCTGAAATTCCAACTGTATAAACAGAAAAGTACAAGTCATATATTTCCTTGACCACTTTTTCCCGAAATCCCATAGGGAAACGTTAGCAAATTGAAAAATAACGAAGATCTTTTGGATAACCCTATCATAACTAATGTAGCAAAAGCGTTTAAACTTCAGATTATGATTAAATCGTTTATTGTAATAAACAGTATTCATTTTACACGTATATTCATTTCCAAATATATGTGCAATGTACGTGCAATATTGTGTATGCTGTATTGACACTAAATAGATATACAGCCCTCATCTTTTTGCTTAATTTTAGGAATAACCGATTTTGAGCTTATTCTTTCAACGATGATTTTCTGAATTTTCAAGAGACTTTCACAAAAGTTGCTCTATACATTTAGCTAACACGTTAGGTAAATTATATTTCGATTGCTTTCACGGATGCACAGAAAAATGTTATTTAGTAAACCTGCTCATATGTCATATAATTTCAATTATTTTTTAATTCTGATTACAGGGCATTACGTAAAATGTCATTTGTCACATTTTCTAAGAAAAATATTTTTTACATTAAAATAGCAAATATCAGCAAAAGACTTGAAAAAATTTGGGAATGTTTAAAAAAAAACCTTATTTTGTCTACTATCTTCATAAAAATGTACACAATTTGATAAAATAAGTCACTTAATCATAATCTACAATTTGAACGCTTTTGTTACATTCGTTTAAACAAGGTTATCAGGGCTCCCAAATGGTCCGCGAACTGAACATCAGTATTTTTTAACAGAAAATTTAATAATACGTTTGAGCTAGAATCAACTTCCAAACGTGGTTTCTTGACAATTTGCAAGAAAAATCTAAAAAGAAAATTTCTCAAAAAAAATTCTGATGTTCAGTTCGCGGACCATTTGGGAGCCCTGGGTTATCCAAAAGATCCTCGTTCTTTTTCAATTTGTTAACGGTACCATATGGAATTTCGGGAAAACATTTCCATGGAATTATATGACCTCTACCATTCTGTTCGAAGTGTTCGACGAATTCAAATGAATTCAAAGTGTTTTTTCTATAACAATTCCCAAGTTTGACACCACTAATAAATTACACACCCTTCAAGTAGCGTAATACAAAGTTTCATACTATAAATTTCATATTATAAATTTCAGACAAAGAGGTCGATTCTCGAAGAATGGATTTTACTGAGAGTGGCACCATGGTTACACACTATGTCCGAGTATTGCGAGTCGCCTATACGAAGCCATTATCAAAGAACTATACAATTAATGAAAAACGTTCTCCGATAACAGAGCTCACTTGCAGAACATTTGTACCAGTGCAATTAGTATTAGACCTTCAAAAATATGAAGATTTAGCTATGACCAGAGAAAGAATTTCAGCATGGGTAAAAGCATCAGGTATATTTTTTCTTTAATTTCCTTTCAATACGTAGCCATAAGTATATTAAAATTTTGAACAAGTAATTTTGAAACAAAAGATAAAACCGATTTCTAGTGACTGTTTTAGATGGATATTGTATGAAACACTACATATTGCGGTCTCTCCTATGTTGAAATTTCTTTAAAATCTTTAAAGGTCTATACCAATCATGATTCCTAGATCCCAAAACTATCACCAGTAAAAATCTTTCTCTATGTATATATATATATATATGTATATGTATATATATATATATATATATATATATATATCATCATCATCATCATCATCATCAACCGTTTTCGATCCACTGCTGGATGTAGGTCTCCCCCAGATTTTTCCAATGTTTTCTGTCTAATGCTTTCGTCATCCAATTTACACCAGCCACTTTTCTAATTTCGTCTCTCCATCTTACTTGAGGTCGTCTTCTTGGTCGTTTTACATCTCTAGGATACCACTGTAGTATATTTGTGCTCCATCTATTGTCTTGTCTTCTTGCAATGTGCCCAGCCCATTTCCATTTTAGCTGCTTGATTCTTTCAAGGATGTCAAAAACTTTTGTTTGATTTCTTATCCAGGTTATCCTCTTTCTGTCTCTTCTAGTTATGCCTAGCATACATCTTTCCATGCTTCTCTGTGCTGTTTGTAATCTTTGTATCATCCGTTTTGTTAGTGTCCATGTTTCTGCTCCGTAGGTTAATGCAGGTAAAATACATTGATTAAAAACTTTTCTTTTTAAACAAAGAGGCATATTACTCTTAAGAGGCATATTACTCTTCAGAATAATACTGTTCTTCCCGAAAGCACTCCACCCATATCTTATTCTTCTATTGATTTCATTCATGATACTATTATCCGATGATATTTCCTGTCCTAGATACACATAACTTTGCACTTCTTTAATCTCAGTGTTCTTGTAGACAATTTTCTTTTTTGATGTAAATGAATTAAACATCACCTTAGTCTTTTCTAAATTTATTTTTAATCCCACATTGATGCTAGCTTCTGCAAGATCTTTTAGCATAATTTCCAATTCTTCAGGACTGTTACTGAAAATTACAATGTCGTCAGCGAAGCGGAGATGACTTAAAAATTCTCCATTTATTCTAATCCCTTTGTTTTCCCAATCCAGCTTCTTGAAGATATTTTCTAAGACAGCATTAAAAAGCTTGGGTGAAATGGTAACTCCTTGTCTTACTCCTCTTCCGAGCTTGATCTTCGCTTTTCCTTTATCTGAACGAATGGTTGCTGTTGCTTTCTTGTAAATCTTCTTTATGATATTGATGTAAGGTTTGTCTATACCAATGTCCTCCAGAGAATCTACTACTGCTGATGTGTAGACGGAATCAAAAGCTTTTTCGTAATCAATAAAGGCAAGGCAGAGAGGTAAATTATATTCGTTATGCTTTTCTATGAGTTCCCTTACTGTTTGGATATGATCCATTGTGCTGAATCCACTTCGGAATCCTGCTTGTTCTCTAGGTTGAGCCGAGTCCAGAGCTGATTCAAGTCTTGTCGTTAAAACTTTGGTGAAAATTTTATAAATCACGGACAATAAGCTGATCGGACGGTAATTTTCAATGTTTTCCTTCTCTCCTTTCTTGTAAAGTAGTATCATCACAGCATTATTCCAATCTTCTGGTACATCTGACTTTTTGAGACATTTGGAAAACAGTAAGGATAGCCTTTTTGCAAATTCTTCTCCTGCTTCTTTGATAAGGTCAATTGTAATTCCATCTTCTCCAGGGCAATTACCTTTTTTCATAAATCGAATAGCTTGTAAAACTTCATCTGTCATCACTGGGATTATCTCTTCAGTTTCTGTTAAGATTTCTCGTTGATCGTGTATGTTGATTTCCCTCTGATCTTCACATTTATATAGATCATTATAGAATTTCTCAACAATGTGTACTATTTCGTTGCTGATTTTGGTGATTGTTCCATCTGCTCTCTTCAGTGCAAAAATGCCTTTTCTTCCAACACATAACTTGCGCTTAGCTGATTTTAAACTTTTGTTATCTTCCAGAACTTTTTTAACAAGATCACAGTTAAATTTTCTAATATCTTCTGTAACGCATTTTCTTACTGTTTTACATAATTCAGCATATTCAACTCTTGATTTAGGATAATTTTTCTTCATTTTAAATTCTCTGCGTTTTTTTATCAATCTTCTTGTTTCTTCTGTTATTTTCTTTGTTTGTTTTACTTGTGCATCACCGGCTATCTTCTTAGCAATTTCTTGTAGAGTATTGGTTAGCTTCTTGTTCACTATTGTAACATCTTGCTCTTCTTCTAAAGTTGATTGAAGTACTTGGAAACGGTTTTGAAGTTCCAAATGAAATTCTTCTTTATGTTTCTGGAGGTTTATAATATCGATTGATTTCTTTGAGTGTAGCAAAAGCTTCATTCTTTCCACTTTAGTATTTAACAGCAGTTTGCATCTAACCAATCTGTGATCGCTTCCTGTATTGAAGTTATTGAGAACGCTGCAGTCCTGAATAAGATACTTTTTGTTGGTCAAGATGTAGTCGATTTCACTTGTTGAGCCATTTGCACAACGCCATGTCCATTTTCTTTGTGGCTTTTTCTTGAAAAATGAATTCATGATATACATCTGTTCACATTCTGCAAACTCAATCAATCTGTTTCCTCTTTCATCTCGCATACCATATCCATGATTTCCTACAGATAATTCACCTTTCTTCTTCTCTCCAATTCTAGCATTCCAGTCTCCCATTATTAATTTTATGTAGCAATTTCCCTTTTGATGCATTGAAGCTACTTCTTCATAAAAATCTTCAATTTCTTCATCAGAATAACTTATTGTTGGTGCATAAACTTGGGTAATTTGCAGCTTGTATCTTTTGGACACTTGTATTACTAATCTTGCAACTCTATCTGATGCACTATCATATTCTACAATGTGATTCTTCCACCTTTTATGAATCAGAAATCCTACACCACTTGTTCTTCCATCTTCTGTACCTCTGTAGTATAAAACATGTCCGCTGGCAAGATCAATCTTTTCTTCGCCTTTTCTTCTTACTTCACATAATCCTAAAATGTCCCAGTTGATCTTATCTAACTCTTCTTCAAGTTCCTGTAAACGGTTTTCAGAAGATAGGGATCGTCCATTGTACGTAGCCAAGGTCATCAACTTATGGCAGCCAAGCCGAATATATATATATATATATATATATATATATATATATCGCCTTTTTTATGGATACAATAATTTCTATAATTCTGCTCATATTTCTTTCAATATGATACATAAAATCTGAGTCATGTTCGTTGATGAGCAAAATTGGACCAACGGGGTGGAAATAGGGAGGGTTTTTGCAAAAACCGGAAACATCCCATAACTTCTTGATTAAAATAGATATTGAATCAGTTGAAAGTTTATATTATTTCTAAAATTGGGCCAAAAGTATACGCATGACAGATTTTTGATAAAGTTAAAAATGGGCTCAATGGCGAAAAAAATAGGCTTTTTCGGTGAACAAAATTCATAACTTCGTCAATTCTCAAGATATAAATACAACTACCGTAATTTCGGGTGCATAAGTTGCAGATCAAGCAATTCTTTTTCGACCCAGAATTTTTCAAGAGACAAATGTAACTAGTTAGATCGCCGTAAATATTTATCTTCATTTACTAAATAAGATTTCTGGGTCCAAAAAGAATTGTTTGATCCGCGGCTTATACACCCGAAATTACGGTAAATTTATTATAAATAAATCTTAATATTATCTTGTATCTTAATATTATTTAAAACTTTTGTATATACAATTACAGTCGAACTTCGTTAATACGCGAATCAAGTGTCCGATCAAAATTCGCGTATTAACCGAAGGTCACGAATTCTCGTCGAGTGGTCCATCTAATAACAATCCATGCGGAAAAAACCCATTTTTTGCCAATTTTTAGCGTTTTTCAGACATAAAATGACATTTTTTTAATTTTATTCATTATGTGCTTATTAAGCAGGAAAATTCAAATAATCGTTATTTTCTCAAGTAAAAATCCCATGTCTTTTCAAATTTAGATTTATTACGTATGACACATAAAACTGAATAAGACGAACAAAAAAATTTCTGCTAACCATATTAACTAAAACTAATAATAACAAAATTGAAATCTTTGTTATCTATGTAGGACAGATAGATGCGATAATAAATGGTGTTGATAATAATAAAAAGTCAATTAAAAATTTATTGAAGTCAATAATGTCATAAAAATTGTAACGGTTAGGTGCTCGTGCTGGGAGTTAAATGCAGACATACTCAGGAATTAAGATAAAAAAAACACAGTTTATTAAAAACTATAAGGGCTCAAGGGAAGTGGAGCAAGTCTAATTTTTCACAATTGAGAATACTACTAAAAGAGTAAACTCATACTCACAGCTCCGGAAACTAGCCCAATCGTGGCACCTCTAATTACTTCTCAGCTGTCCTTCAGCTAAGCTGCTAGATAAAACTTAATTAGACAGCCCGTGGCTGTAGATATCCTTTATTCACTTTGAGATAACCAAATGCAATTACTATTAAATTTCTTACCACCGGTCCACTTCTCAAGTCGAATACCAAAACTCCTTCACAACTCACTGAAGGCTCGATGCTACTTGCAATCTGCTAGACATCAGCGGGCAATCACCGCTAGAAACTAACTTCGCTGACTAATATCGCTCGAGACACGCTCTCTGCTGGCTACTGCCAGAGACGCACTTCACACACTCAAACTCCAAGCTTTTATATGCTGCAAACTGAGATACTTCACATTTACATAATACTACTAACCGCGAGACCTAACTGTAGAATCCGAAAGAGACACACGCACTCTAGAAAGTTAAAGTAAAAGAGAGGATAGATGTCGCTTTTACGCTTACACATGTTAAATTATTGACGTCACGATCTCAGAAATACTAAAGTGCCTTTATGACAAAGGTCACTCCCTCACAAAATTACTTTTTGGAAAAGTAGCTGTCAATTTTGGCCTGTTTGACAAGCGGTCGTGCCAACACCAGGATGTTTTCCGCCTTATTTAGGTAGTGGTAAAGTTCGCTTTTTGAGGGTCCTTCATCGAGAGACGACGTATATTGTCTTCGGAAATTGAATGCCTGTAACTTTAGAGAATGGGAAATGGTGCCGGAAGCGCAGGTTCATCATCTTCTTTCCCCTCATTCGGTTTGTCAGTCGCAGTTACATTGGCGTTGATATCATTCAGACTTCTAAGTTTGTAGGTAACTAGATCTTTGTCGGTATTAATGAACGTGTCTAAATCGAGAACATTTCCCCCAACAGTTTCTTCTGCGGCCAGCCAATCTTCTTCCAACATTAGGGTGGGAGGTTAACTCTCTGTAAACGATGTCCTCACTACTTCCGAAACCCATTTTGTGAAAGCAATTTGTAATTATTGTTGGTGTGACACTATTATGCTGCAGTAAGCATGTGCATAGTGTCAAGGACTGTAATTGGACGACATTCTTAGCAAGAAGGATTGCTGCCGTGTTCCATTTGGTAACGGTATCGCCGTACGACGCGAGTCTTGTAATTTAATTTGGCGCTGTTAATTATTCCTTGGTCCATTGGCATGGTGACACTAGTTGAAGATTTGGAGGTAGAAGTTGTACTTGGACATTATCCAGGTCTTCGTTATCTTTTGGATGCTCAGGGCAGTTGTCCACAAGCAATAATACATGGCGCGATTCTCTTCTCATAAGCCGATCAAAATTACGAAGCTATGTTGTAAAAATGTTGTTCGTCATAGATGCTCTACGCTGGCTTTCATACAGGCAGGGGAAATTCTCGACATTTTTAAAGCATCGCGGATTGCGTAATTTCCCTATGACCAGCAGCTTTAATTTATCTGATCTATCAGAGATGGCAACACCGTAAGCAGTTGTTTTTATACCATTGTTGACTTATTGAAGTTCATGTGTATACATTGTTGTAATTAATACCAGCGGAAAGAAATTTGTTGAACGGGCTAGATGACTGTAACAGCGGAAGAAGAGAAAATTAATAGCAGAAGACGACGTCACTAAAATGTTCTTGCAACAATTGTGGAGCACTTGCCTTCGTATTCACTTGTGTTTAAATATCGCCCGTATTAACGCTACATGGTTAACTACCAATATTAAAGTGCCTTTATATCAGTTTCATTCTGATTATTTGAATGCTTACGCCAACAGGTCTTAGTATATATCACGAGTTATAGTATATTTTTTAAGATTACACCTAGTATACTCCTCCCACGAAAGTATAAAGTATATTCTAAGTAATGTAGTTTTTAATATTGAACATCAATAATTTTAGTGCCCAGTAGGTATCGATTCTCAGGGATGCGATTTCCGCTTTTTCCACACCAGTTAAATCTTAGAGAAAATGCTATATTCTTTAATCGAAACATTTTTGCGATTTAAGACAACAACATTTTCTCTAAGATTATACTGGTGTCCAAAAAAGCGAAATCTCATGCCTAGATTCTTCATCAAATGAATGATTATATATTGATACGAACCACAAATATATTCATAAAATAGCATAAATTCAACTTCGCAGTACTAAATTAAATAAATAAGATTGTTATTTTCTCTCTATTATAAAAAAATGTAACTAACTCTGCCACCGCCGCTGTAAATTTTTTTGTAACATAAGATATTTCTTCGTTAATATTGAGAAAAACACTGCAACACTGTATGATAAAAAAGGTGGTTGGTTGGTTGTATTTGTGACGGCCAAATATCAGCAAGAGAGATACAGGCTCTAAAAGAGGAGTGGGTGAACTCTTTGGGAGTCTTTCTAAGGGAATCTACCAATATTTACGCAAGGAAATTCAAGGTTCGAAGAAAACTACAGAAATCGCTACACAACTAGGACGACGGTCGCGATTTGATTTGAACCCAGCACTTGTCTTCAACCAGTTTCGAAATCAGAACCTCTCAACCATTGTTGAAGAGAAAAAAAGATGATATTATCGAAAAGTGTTTTATAAAAACGCTGAAATTGACAATTTTGATTTATTTAAAAACATATTTAATGTTAAGACTGATTAAAATCGTTCCATTAAAAAATTTTTATGGGAGCAAAAACTATACATTACATGGGAATTTAAAAATTTTTTTATAAATATATATACATTGGAAGCTTCCGATGTGCAAACTGCATTTATTATTATTTTTTTAACTTGACTCATTTTTTGAGGGTTTATTCCATTTTAAATTAAAATTTTCAGCCTTTCCAGAGATATTTTTTTACAAAGTTGTAACTATAGTTTGTTGCCAGCTGTTAAAACTTCTCAGAGAATAATATTTTCTTTAAATTAAAAATTTATTGAAACAAAATTATTATAAATAGAAAAAATCCCTATGAAATTAGAAATAAATGGTTACCTGATAAAAGAAGGAAAATATTAAAAACAACGTTATAAATTTTTTTTACACGTGAATATTTAAAAAGAAAGAAAATTATTAAATAATGAATTAGTTAATGTGTGTTAAAAGTAGTAAATGCGGTAGAAATTAAGTACTATTTCAAATCACCAAATAAGTTATTACAGTTACTTATTACTAAATTAAAATATATATTTGCACGTAAACAAGGGATTTATTTCCCATTTCTAGATGATTCTTTTAAATATTGCAACCAATTTCAAAACATTGCAAATAATAGTAATTCCTTCCTAACAATAAATATTTTCAGGTGAATATTACAAAGACAAAGAAAAATTTAGTGAAAATTACGTCATGTTTAAAACGTGACATTTAAAATAATTTTCTTATAGCGTTATTAAAACTACTGGAAAGAAAAGAACATATGGGCTTAGTTCATTTTATATTAGCTAATTTTCAGATTCTTAGCTAATCTTATTCAATCAAGCACGAACTCAACATTTAGCAGCAGATAATTTGGCTTTAAAATCGCTCAGTAAAAGAGAAATGAATGGAAACCTGTGAACAGGGAGATTGACACCGATTTTTTAATTATAATTCAGTCATTCGTATAATTTTAAATCCAATCAAATTAACAAATTTGAGCTGAACGGGGGAGTAGGTGATTGGAGGTGTCGTAGCGTCCCTAAAATTTTCACACTTTCCTGCCAGTATTATAAATGAAAAAACCTCGTGGTAGATTCCTTTAACATATTCAATAGAATTCTACAACAACTATCATCGTTTTAAAAAGTAAAGTGTGAAAATTTTAGGGACTATGCAACCCGTGTGATAGGGAGAAGTGCCCTCTAGTTAAATGAAAGTTCTGGTATAAAATATTTTTAAAGCATAAATAAAAATTTCGAATGATCCATTGTTCATCCGTTAGTGATTGAATCTTTTTGAACGACGCCGTCGGCAACGTGTAATCCTTTCTGTCACACTATCATCTCCTATCCTATGTTCGTAAAAAAGAATGATTAAAAAATCCTTCTTTAACCCTTTCATTCCCAGTGAGTCCAAATGGCATCAGGACATTATTTATTTATTTTTCTACATTTAATTTGGACATTCCAAATTTATACCAAAAAATTTTAATTGAAATACTTGTTTTATTTAATAACAAACATTCCATAATTAAATAAAAATAAATTTTTTCTTTGATATTTTCTGGTGTAAATTCAGATTCCCTGAATTACGGAATTTCTATAACGTATTCTACCATGGGAATGAAAGGGTTAAGAAAAATTATAGCTAACTTACATTTAAAGAAAAACTTGAGTATTCGAATTTAAGTGATCTGAAGATCATTTCAAAGTTAAAAATAATTTTTCAAACTAAGCATCAGAGAAATGAACATAACGCGACCAACAAAGGGATAAATATGATATTCCATTAAACAAGCTCGGCTGTATTTTAAAAATAACAGAATAGCCATTTTTTTAAAAAAATAAGTATTATTTTTCAAACATCTGCAAAAAATTTGTTTACAAAAATTTTATTCACCTTAGATTCTGTTTAACGTTATTGATAAAAAGACAGTATTAGTGAAGTATTAGTGAAAGTAAGTATTAGTAAAACTTAATCTCCACAGTCCTGATGTCGCCTGTAGGCGACACTAAAGACCCTTTAAATTAATTTGAATCCTTCTTGAAATGTTAAAATAAATTTTAAAACTTTTTAATAAATACTTGCATATCATAAGCATCGATACATTCATTGATACATCTTTCTAGATGTTTTATAGTAATTTTAAACTGGTTTTAGTGGTTCTTCATAATGTTTATCTCAGGACTAAGAAGGATAAGCTAATTTTGATTTTTCATTTTCCTTTTTTACTTTATCAACCTCTATTGATTTTTGTGTAAGTATTAATTTTGTGTATTGATTTTGTATTTAACACTAGAATGACGGCAAGGGCCTATTTGGCCCATACTAAGGTAATATATTTCAGTTCGAACCATAATTTTTTTTTGTAAAATATGTTAAAAAGAAACAACGAAGAAAAAAAAATGTGAATTAAATAACTGAATCAGTTTTAAATAAAAATTCTGGTGTTAAACATTTTTTTTTAAAGTTGTTTGAAAATTTCCGTCTTTCTAGTGTTAAATTTATCTGGCTAAGCAATGTTAATTTTTTTTAAAGGTGCTCGTGTTCTAAGTGCTGAAACGACGACTTATCGGGTAATGTCCGGAAGTTAAAAAAAAACAAGGATCAGAAGCAAGTTTTTCTTATAACGTGGCTACAGAAACTTATTGTTGGATGTTCGTTATGCGAATTTATATTGATGGAATTTATAAAGAGCCGTCTCCTGAAATGTTACCTGCAGTGCCTGTACTTAGGAAACTTTCTTGCGTTATTTCATAAAAAAGTTTTCCTATTACTACCTTTTCAAGCAAAATAACAGTATTTTCTGACATAGAAGAGCTCGACTTCTAAAATTGCGTGATTACATCAAACGAGATTGTATCTAAATAAATACTGGTATTTAGTGGACTTAAAGTAAGGAAAATCCCCTAACCTGTAGAAACTTTGTATTATAAGAAGAAAATATCGCAATTACATTGAATAAGCCATGAGTAGATCTGAATGTTTGTAATACTTCCTTACAGTCAAATTATTTTGTAATATGTATATCGCATTTAATAAATTAACCCTTTCGGGACCGGCGTCTCTTACACAATTTTTATTCGTTTCGTACCACTTTCTTAACCCTTTGCGGGGCAGGGCAAATTCATTGATTAAGTATTGAAATTAATGACTGACACCGGAATTAGAAAACAAGTTTATTTTTAAATAAGAAAACGGTATATTTCACGCATTCAATAAACCGTAATTTTCTTTAACAAAATTTCGGTGCCAAAGTGGCGTTTGGGAATTAAAATTCAGTGGTATATCTATGAAACCACCGTCCCTCAAAGGGATAAAAGAAATTACCTTTACTTTGAAAAGCATGAAAATGCTCTAACTAAATAAACCAAATATTACTTTTTTATATTACTGCTAACAGAAATTTATTGCGCATATGTATCTTTTGAAAATGCATACGCTAAGCAATTTTAAACATTTTGTCGAATATTTAAAAATATATTTGTTTGTACTTCTGGAACTTCAGGGTTATGAAGATTATGTTTGACATCATATGTATTTGATAAGGAGGACAATTAGAAGGGCGACAAAAAATAAATAAAAGTATTTTTGATTACCCTGTACATTAAACTGTACAAAATGATCTATCGCTGTAGAATACAAATATGCAGATACAGTACAACTTGTCCACTGAGTTTTGTAATAATAGCACGTATATTTATGAAGATATAGCGATTTTTTTTCAAAAATTAAAAAAATTTCTGTCATATCAGGGTTCGCACAGCTCTACCACTAAAATTTTACAGTATTTTCAATGTATTTCACAGCAGAAAAATGTTTCAAAAATTGCGAATCGAGGAGGTGGTTGCGAATTCTGGCTCTTAAAAATTAAATATAAATTTTCTTATCATTAATAGTGGGGCCAGAGTCCTTACAAAATATAAGGAGCGTACGAACCATGCATATTTTTAGCTTGTACCATACAAGGTTTTCAACCAAATTTAACGCCAGCTTCAGAAAAATAGGCAAAATGCAGTAGAAATAATATAGTGCAACTGGAATATAAGCATATTTAATATCTTATGAAATATGAGTAGTTGTATAAAAAAAATTTTTCTGCGCATGCGCGAAAGAAAACAACGACAACTTTACGTAATATCATAGACAATTCTATGGAGAAACTCATAAAAAAGATCCAGTCAAATATCGTGAAAATTCAAAAAGATATCGGCAATAGGAATGAACTGATTTTTAATTCTCTCTAAATGCAACTGAATAATAAGGGATTTTCTCCAAATTGTCAATTTTAATTACCGTAATTTCGGGTGTATAAGCCGCAGATCAAACAATTCTTTTTTGACCCAGAATTTTTTAAGAAAAAAATATAACTAGTTAGATTGCCGTAAATATTTGTCTTCAATCACTAAATAAGATTTCTGGGTCCAAAAAGAATCGTTTGATCCGCGGCTTATACACCCGAAATTACGGTAAATAAACTTTTATTTTTTATATTTTTATTGATGTGTTAGCTCACCTTGGGCTTGGATAACTACAAGAACGAAACTATTCCTTAATAAAATAAAGTATCAAAATCGAAGCATTTGTTCCAAACCTTTTCTTTAATATTAGTTAAATACTAACTTTTTTAAAAAATCAGGTAATAAAAATTGACAATATGTGGAAAATCTCTTATAATTCAGCTGCTTTTAGCAAAAACTAAAAATCAGCTCATTTCTATTTGCGGTATCTTTCTGAATTTTTACAATATTTGACTGGATTTGTTTATGAGTTGCTCTGTAAAGTTGACTAGCAAATTGTGTAAAAAGATCGTTGTTATCTTCCGTGCATAAGTAAATAAAAATTCTTTCATTCAGTTAGTTATATTTCGTAAAATATTTAATATATTTATAATCCAATTGCACTATATTATTTCTACAATATTGTGCCAGTTTTTCTGAAACTGGCGTTAAATTTGGTAGAAAACCTCGCTTAACATACTTGATTTTTTTTAAACTTTTAAAAAAAAATCACTATTATGTCCATGAATACACAAGCTAATTTTGCAAAACTCACTGGACATATTGTACAATGTCTATTTTTATTCTGCAGCGATAGATCATTTCGTGCATTTCAATGTACAAGGTGATCCTAAATTTTTTTGTTTTTTCTTTGATTTTTTGTCGGCCTATTTATTGTCCTCCTTTATGAAATGGACATTGAAACATATATGGTCAAATATAATCTTTATAATCCTGAAGTTCCAGAAGAATTCGACAAATATTTGTTCAAATAAACGACAAAATGTCTAAAATTGAAAGTTTCCGGTCATGAATGGCCATATAGTGAATACGCGTGGTCCCGAATTCTTTAAATGTCAGCATCACGAACCTCTCAAATAAAAACAGATGATTATTGTGTACTTTATTGTATATAATTTACATACAAATTTTGAGGAAGTTTCTTGTTAAAAATGCATAAATAAAAATGTATTTTGAATTATACATTCGCTTTTATTTTAGCATGTTTAAGGATATTATAAGGTAAAAACATGTTCATGGATTATAAGGATTGTGTCGCGTTATTGACTGTGGCAATACCCTGACCAATAAATTTCGCTTTTGCTGAAATTTATATAAGTTATAAACTTCGCACATTAAAAATATTTTTGAAACGCAACGTATATGAAAGCAGCATCGCGATTTCCTGATTGTTTATGGCTATAAAAAAATGTTAAAGTATGAATTATTTTTATTATATCTCTATCGGCTGCAATTCGATTACGGAAGAAGTATCGTTTGCTCTTAACCCATTAGTGCCTAGCTTCCCTTTTTAGGGACGCTTCAAAAGGTGCATTCAGCACTGTTTTTGACACCGGTAAAAAAGAAAAGCAATAATTATTTTATTTAAACGATGCATTTTCGTGATTAATGAACTAAACTTAAATCTTCGAAAAATAGTGGTGCCAACCAAATAAAATTTACGCAAAAGATGCTGGGCACGAATGGGTTAAAATAATGTAAAGATTTCAATATGTGCCTGTGGTTGATATCCCATGACGAACCCATTTATTGATGAAATTTATATTTATAAACTTCATCAATAAATAAATTAAGCAAAGTGAAATAAAATACATGGTGTCCCAGAACTTCTTGTACAAACTTTGAGGGGTGGTAATGTACATCGTTTAGAACCACAATTATAGAGAAAAGCATGGGTGGAAACGTTTTGTTAACCCTTTCACAGACAGTGGTTTGTATATGAAACTACAAAATTTTTAACTTATTCGTGCCCATCATCTTTTGCGTAAATTTTATTTGGTTGGCACCACTATTTTTAGAAGATTTAAATTTAGTTCATTAATCACGAAAATGCATCATTTCAATAAAATAATTATTGCTTTTCTTTTTTACCGGTGTCAAAAACAGTGCTGAAAGCACCTTTAGAAGCGTCCCTAAAAAGGGACGCTAGGCACTAATGGGTTAATACAAAATGAACATTGACACCAGAATTTTAATATGATTTTCCATTTTGTTATATATGTGAAATGTCTGGTTTTTCTTTTTCGCAAATAAAATTTTCCGCAACTTCTGATGTCAATCATTTTTTTCCACATTTTAGCAATGGAAGTGCTTTGTCAGTGAAAAACTCAAAGACAATTATGACACAATGCAGAAAGCAGTTTGTCAAAGCTTTTTTCTTGCACAAAAAGTACAAGAAATTATTTAATTTTAAATTACATTTAAAATTATGTTTCTTTAAAATTATATTAGTTGCTATTAGTTGTATTAGTTGCTATTAGTTGTATTAGTTGCTATTAGAAACTGCTAAAATGTGGAAAAATGTGATTGAAATCAGAAATCACGGAAAATGTATTTGCAAAGAAGAAAAAAATATAACATTTCACATACGTAATAGTTGGGAAAATCATATTAAAATTCTGGTATCAATGTTTATTTCGTATTAAAATTTTTTTGATTTGTATTAATCATTGTCTGTGAAAGGGTTAACAAGTGAGGATGACGTTTCCGCCCATGCATTCCTATGTAATTGTGGTTCCAAACGATGTTCTCTACCACTCCTCAAAGTTTGTATACGAAGTTCTGGGACACCCTTTATACACAAATGTAATGGATATTTGATTGAGCGATTTCAATTTTTACTTCGTCCAATGGAGAAAACACTATATTACAATTCGTTTGAAAACTGCATCTGAATTACTGATTAGTTATTGTTTTAAAAATAAATAGTGTATAGAGACAGGAAATTTCGGGTTTAAGAATATGCGTGAAAACTATTTTTTTAATTGAAAATTCTAACAAAATTTTGCACTATATACCTATATATGTGTATAGATATATAGATAAAATGCAAATGTCAACCATTAATTTTAATATAATATGCATCTTTAAAACATGAAAAAATACTTGGAATTTGTCGAACCATAGTAGATTCACCAGACTCCAAATACTATGGAACTAGATATATAAGCAAAGTTTCAGCTCAATAGATGATTCAATGAAAAAAAAAATACTTGCAAGTTTTATTTTAATTTTTGTGTGGTCCTGTAGAAACAGTATAACTTCTACTGAATAATAATAATATTGTATTGTTATTGAAGCTATAAATTTATTCAATGTTTCGGCGCAATCGACTAAGTAAAATTTGTTGCATACAATTAGCTAAGATATCTATATACTAATAAAATAACAAATCGCTCTGTCTGCGTGTGTGTGTGTGTGTGTGTGTGTGTGTGTGTGTGTGTCTGCGATGGCTAGCAAAATCTATGGGACGTACGAAGCTCAAAATTTTTATGAGAGTAGCCCAATATCTCTCCTGATGCACCTGAGCTTCAGAATTTCGAAATTCTATTTATTAACTGAGTAATTAATTAAATTCCAAAGATCACTCTCATAAAAAATCGCCTTTTTTCTTCTTTTTTTCCCTTCATTTAGTTATGGTTGGTTGGTTGCATAAAATTTTGGCATAAATAATTAAAAAAGCTGGAACCGACCTTTAAAATTTATAGACTGGCAAGCTGTCAGTTTAAAAGATGATTTTTTATCACAGCGGTTGTAAACCATGGAGGAAAAAGATAGGTGGTGGTGAAGTAAACCGAAAAAAGGGTTGCAATATTAAACCATTTATCGCTCAAATTTTAATGTCCCAAACAAAAGCATGTAGAAGAGATTTTGTATTAATAAGACGAATTGAAAGAAATGAATTACAGCTGAAGCGTATTTTGCGAAGAAATAGTAATTTTTTAAAATGGTCTTTTTTCCATTATATTATTTATTTTTAAAAAAATGTTTGCTTTTAAAATAATTGGAATTGATAAATTCGAAATAATTAAATATCAAAATAAAATAAAAAAGAATATTGAAAACATTTGATTTGAACTAAAAATTGTATTACTAAAAGTTTTCTTTTTTTTTCAGAACTTTTTAATACTTTATAACGTAGATGAAAAAATGTTTTTAATTTAACAACATATTAATAACTCTATGTCAATATATAAAATATATTTATGAAAACAATCTTTTAAAATCATGCGCGAAAACTTAAATAACAAATATTAATCTAAAATCTAGATTTCAGAGTGCAGACGATTTTAAGACATTAACGAAAGAATGTTAACTTTTCAAGCAAAATCTTAAATGATGCTTCTATATTGGTATTTCAAAGTGACGGCTAGGTTACATTTATGTTATATTTAAGTTACGGTAGGGTAATGTTAAGTCGCAGTTACGTTACAGACAGATTATGGTTATGGTACAAAAGTTTACGGTTAGGAATTTGTCCACAGTGTATACATTACGCATGCATTGATTAAAAATATACACTTTTGTTAAATGGTTCTGAAATTATAATACTATATACCAATCTTTTATCATCGCGTATCGATTTCATTCACGGTATAGACGGAATTAAGAGTGATATAATTAGTTTGAAATTCAAAATATTTCACTTGGGATTTCTATGCGAAAAAAATAATTAGTTACGTGATTTAACAGTGATTTTTACGGGTAAATATCAACACTTTAACACGAAACTAACGCAATCGTTGGATACATGTTCCCTCCCGTGTTTCTCATTGCTCATTTTAAGTATTTTTAGAGCTCAATATTAGTTGTTCTTTTTAAAACCGATTTTTCACAAAGTCAGCTGCGACGTATTTCAGACAATGTATTTCTGCATGCTTCCAGTTAATGATAAAATCATACAAATTTCAAGTTCGTTTAATATTGTTAATACGGACCCGGGCAACGCCGGGCGGGTCAGCTAGTCTATATTAATAAAAGAACAAAACGCTCTGTCTGCGTGTGTGTGTGTGTCTGCGATGGCTAGCAAAATCTACAGCATGTACGAAGCTCAAAATTTTTTTGAGAGTAGCCCCAAATATCTCCTGATGCACCCGAGCTTCAGAATTTCGAAATTCTATTTATTAACTGAGTAATTAATTAAATTCCAAAGATCACTCTCATAAAAAATCGCCTTTTTTCTCCTTTTTTTCCCTTCATTTAGTTATGGTTGGTTGGTTGCATAAAATTTTCTCATAAATAATTAAAAAAGCTGGAACAGACCTTTAAAATTCATAGACTGGCAAACTGTCAGTTTAAATGAAGATTTTTTATCACAGCGATTGTAAACCATGGAGGAAAAAGATAGGTGGTGGTGAAGTAAACCGAAAAAAGGGTTGCAATATTAAACCATTTATCGCTCTAATTTTAATGTCCCAAACAAAAGCATGTGGAAGGGATTTTGTATTAATAAGACGAATTGAAAGAAATGAATTACAGCTGAAGCATATTTTACGAAGAAATAGTAATTTTTTAAAATGGTCTCTTTTCTATTATATTATTTATTTTTAAAATAATTGAAATTGATAAATTCAAAATAATTAAATGTCAAAATAAAATTAAATAAAATATTAAAAACATTTGATTTGAACTAAAAATTGTATTACTAAAAGTTTTCTTTTTTTTTCAGAACTTTTTAATACTTTATAACGTAGATGAAAAAATGTTTATAATTTAAGAACATATTAATAACTCTATGTCAATATATAAAATATATTTATGAAAACATTCTTTTAAAATCGTGCGCGAAAACTTAAATAACAAATATTAGTCTAAAATCTAGATTTCAGGGTGCAGACGATTTTAAGACATTAACGAAAGAATGTTAAATTTCAAGCAAAATCTTAAATGATGCTTCTATATTGATATTTCAAAGTGACGGCTAGGTTACATTTATGTTATATTTAAGTTACGGTAAAATACTGTTAAGTCGCAGTTAGGTTACAGACAGATTATGGTTATGGTACAAAAGTTTACGGTTAGGAATTTGTCCACAGAGTCAACATTACGCATGCTTTGATTAAAAATATACACTTTTGTTAAATGGCTCTGAAATTATAATACTATATACCAATCTTTTATCATCGCGTATCGATTTCATTCACGGTATAGTCGGATTTAAGAGTGATATAATTAGTTTGAAATTCAAAATATTTCACTTGGGATTTCTATGTGAAAAAAATAATTAGTTACGTGATTTAACAGTGATTTTTACGGGTAAATATCAACACTTTAAACACGAAACTAACGCAATCGTTGGATACATGTTCCCTCCCGTGTTTCTCATTGCTCATTTTAAGTATTTTTAGAGCTTAATATTAGTTGTTGTTTTTAAAACTGATTTTTCACAAAGTCAGCTGCCACGTATTTCAAACAATGCATTTCTGCATGCTTCCAGTTAATGATAAAATCATAAGTAAAATTTCAAGTTCGTTTAATATTGTTAATACGGACCCGGGCAACGCCGGGCGGGTCAGCTAGTTATCTTATATTAATAAAATAACAAATCGCTCTGTGTGTGTGTGTGTGTGTGTGTGTGTGTGTGTGTCTGCGATAGTTAGCGAAAACTACGGTACGTACGAAGCTCAAAATTTTTCTGAGAGTAGCCCAATGTCTCTCCTGATGCACCTGACTTTCAGAATTTCAAAATTCTATTTATTAACTGAGTAATTAATTAAATTCTAAACCTCACTCTCATAAAAAATCGCTTTTTTAAGCTTTTTTACCTTTTATTCTCTTATGGTTGGATGGTTGCATAAAATTTTCGCAGAAATAATTTTAAAAACTGGGACTGACCTTTAAAATTCATAGACTGGCAAACTGTCAGTTTAAATGAGGATTTTTTTTTATCACATCTGCTGTACACCATGGAGGAAAAAGATAAGTGGTGGCGAAGTAAACCGAAAAAAAAAAAAAAGGTTTGCAATATGAAACCATTTATCGCTGAAATTTTAATGTCTCAAAATAAAGCACGAGGAAGGAATTTTGTATTAATAAGACGGATTGGAAGAAATGAATTACAGCTGAAGCATATTTTATGAAGAAATAATAATTTTTTAATGGTTTTTTCTATTATATTATTTATTAAAATAAATGTTTGCTTTTAAAATAATTGAAATTGGAAAATTAAAAATAATTAAATGTCAAAACAAAATTAAATAAAATATTGAAAACATATGATTTCAAGTAAAAAATTGTATTTCTAAAAGTTTTCTCTTTTTTTCAGAAATTTTTAATACTTTATAACGTAGATGAAAAATGTTTATGATTTAACTACATATTAATAATTCCATGTCAATATAAAATATAATGATGAAAAGATTCTTTTAAAATCATGCATGAACACTTTAGTAATAATATTAATCTAAAATCTAGATTTCAGAGTGCAGACGATTTTAAGACATTAACGAAAGAATGTTGATTTTTCAAGCAAAGTCTTAAATGATGCTTCTATATTGATATTTCAAAGTCAATTGATAAAAATAATCAAATAATTCTTGCCTATGATTGGTCTAATTGTATCTTTCATGCATTCTGATCGTGTATTACAGGCAATAATGGCACAAAACGTTATTTTTTAAACGAAATTTTAGTCATCTATTCAATAACAGTTTAAAAGGTAAAAACAAAAACAAAGAAATACTGGTTTAAACCAGTTTGAATAGATGGGAGTTTCAAAGCACATGGATTTGTTGTTGCTTATTTGGACTTAATGTAGCGGATTTTAGAGTTACATTTTTTTGTTTACATTTTAGAGTTACGTCACCCCAAGACATTATACTGCCACTCTATTAATTTCTTTTTATTATATGGTTGTACGCATATTTTTGGCATTTTGAACATTAGAATGTGTGAGTTATTAGCTGTGTTGCAGTATAAAACATTACACAACACTTTTCTAAGAGTTTTTTTTAATCATTGATTAAATTTAAATGAGTTCTATTCAATTTAAAATTCCAATATGGCTTTAATTTGTTTTTAAACCAAAAATAAAATAGCTGTTTGGCGTACAATTGTTTGTATCCGCAAACGATTCATTCACCACAATAAATTATCAAATAGCAAAGTAAATTATCTATTAGAAATAGCCATAAAAAGAATAGTAGCAAAGCTGATTATAACCTTAATGTTTAGACTAATTTAAACATAACCCGATCCCAACCAGAAAAAAAACAGACAACACTCCGATCCGTGATACACAAAATTTCCGTGAGTATAAATCCGACCCTGACCTAAAAATTCTGTTTCGAAAAAACTATGGATTTAATAACTGACCCGAACCAAATCTGAATCCCGTAAAAATGTTCAAGTGAAGCATAACCCGATTCAAACAAGGGAAAATAATTTTCGTGGGCATGAAACCTGACTCGAACCTAAATATTTTCTTTAAAAATCCCGAAATATGACTCGAACGAAGTCTGAAACCGATAAAAATATTCCAGAGAACTATAACCCGGTCCCAACAAGACAAAATACTTTCCATGGTCATAAGCCCGACTAAAAAACTCCGTTTGAAAAATCTTGAACTTTGACCCAAACCACATCTAAATCTGACCAAAGTATTCGAAAGAACCATAACAAGATTCGAGTAAGACAAAATAATTTCCGTGGCCATGAACCCGATACGAACCTAAAACTCCCATTAAAAAAAATACCTGAAATTTGAATCGAACCAAATCTGAATCTGACAAAACTATTTCAAAGAAACGCAACCGGATCCAAACAAGACAAAATATTTCCATGGACATGAACACAATCCGAACCCCAAAAATTTCTTTGAAAAAATCGCGAACTGAACGAAATCTGAACTTGGCTAAAATATTCCAGTGAAGCATGTCCTTATTCGGACAAGACAGAATTATTTCCGTAAACATGCAAGATGACCCGAACTCAACAGTTATATTTCAAGAAAAAACCCGAAATCTGAATTGAACCAAATCTGGACCTGACAAAAATATTCCAAAGAACTATAACCCAATCCAAGCAAGACAACATAATTTCTATGGACATAAACCCTACTCGAACCTAAAAAATTCGATTTGAAAAAAAACTGAAATTTAACCCAAACCACATCTAAATTTGACCAAAATATTCGAAAGAATCATAACTGGATTCGAGTATGACAAAATAATTCCCGTAGGCAGAACGAGATCCGAACCTGAAAATTCTATTTGAAAAAATACCTGAAATTTGAATCGAACCAAATCGGAACCTGATAAAAAATATTCCAAAGAATCGTAACCGGATATGAATAAGACAAAAAATTTCCATTAACATGAACCGAATCTGAACCTAAAAAATTTCTTTGAAAAAATCACGAAATCTGAACTGAACCAAATCTGAACTTGAAAAAAAAATATTCCTATGAAGCATGTCCTTATTCGAACAAGGTAGCATAATTTCCGTGAACACGCAAGAAAACCCGAACCCAAAAATTCCATTTGAAGAAAAAGCCGAAATTTGAATTGAAACAAATCTGTTCCCGACAAAAATATTCCAAAGAACCATAACTGTATCCGAGCAAGGCAAAATAATTTCTATGGACATGAATCGACACGAACATTAAAACTCAATATCAAAAAATGCCTAAAATCTGAACCCGACAAAAATGTTCTGATGAATCATAACCAGATCCGAACAAGACAAAATAATTTTCATGGACATGAAACCAATATATGGTTTGGCAACATTTAGGTTGCAATTACATTATGGTAAGTCTTTGATTATATTTAATTTCCCGTTAGGTCACGGTTAAGTTAAAGCTAGGTTAAAGTTAAATTGCATTTATGTTATGGTTAGAATAAGGATATGTTACAATAAAGTGAAGGCTAGGTTAGATTTATATTATATTTAATTTATGGTAAGGTACTGTTAAGTCAAAGTTGGGTTACAGGCAGGTTACGGTTACGGTACAAAAGTTTACGGTTAGGAATTTAACCATAGAGTGAACATTACGCATGATTTGATTAAAAATAACACTTACTTTTGTTAAATGGCTCTGAAATTATAAATACTACTTACCAACATTTTAGCTACCAGTGAGTATCGATTTCATTCATGGTATAGTCGAATTTAAGAGTGAAATTCAAAATATTTCACTTGGGATTTCTGTGTGAAAAAAAAATAATTAGTTACGGGACTTAACAGTGATTTTTGATAAATATCAACACTAACACGAAAATCCCGCAGTCGTTGGATACATATTCTCTTTCGCGTTTCTCATCGCTCATTTTGAGTATTTTTAGAACTAAACATTAGCTGTTTTTTAAACTGATTTTTCACACAATTAGTGGCCACGTATTTCAGACAATGCATTTCTGCATGTTTCAAGTTAAGGATAAAATCATACAGATTTCAAGTTCGTTTAATATTGTTAATGCGGATCCGGGCGACGCCGGGCGGGTCAGCTAGTGCAAATTATAATTTGAATGAAATCACGCATGCGTACTGATACCATACTTAGTAAACCTGTTCATTTTTCATACAATTACAAATATTTTTAACTTTGATTACAGGATGTTATGTAGAATGTTGTTTCGCACATTTTCTGAAAAGAACATTGTTTTTCATTCAGAACTCTGCAAATTATAAGCAAAAAACTTGTCAAAATTTGGGACCATTTTTATAAAAAACATATTTTGTCTTCGAGTATGCATGCTATATTCATAAATATGAACACAGTTTATTACAAGCCACTTAATCATAATCTGCTGTTTGAATGCTTTTGCTACATTAGTTTTCACATGGTTATCCAAAAGATCTTCGTTCTTTTTCAATTTGTTGACGGTCTCCTCCGGGATTTCTGAGAAAAATCTTCACGAAAATATATGACCTGTACTATTTTGTTAATACAACTGGATTTTTAGAATAATTCCTTATGTTTATTACAAGATATTTAACAAAACGTCTAAACCGGAAATGTCAAGATTTTTTATTTATTTATTTATTTATTTATTTATTTATTTATTTATTTTTATTTTTATTTTTATTTTTATTTTATTTTAATGTTTATTTTTATTTTTATTTTTTTTCGCTGGCACTGTATTTGCTTTTAATTTTATGTTCGAAACAAAATTTCATAGGTAAATAATTAAAAATGTGGTAGAAGACCTACGGTGAATTATTCATGCCAAAAAAATGCTAAAATATGAATAGTATAAAGCAGTGATGCACTACCTTTTAAACGAGAAAATCGTTTGCCACCAGAATATTTGAAAAGCGGAGTTTCTTTTCTTTAATCTCAAAGTTTCTGTCATTACTATAAGGAAAATTATTTTGCATAAAAATAGTGGTATCATTTTGGCCCGCGGGCCAGAGGTTGTGCACCCCTGAAAGCATTTGAATAGGGTCGAGATGTGGTAGTTTAATTGCCTCGTTCCGTTTGAACTTCAACGTCTACAAATGGCTTAAACATTTATGTAATCAAGAAGCTGGTACTCCAAATTCATCGTATGTGTCTTAGACAGTGGGCTGGATATATTTCACACATTTTTAGTCTTTTCATAGTGTTATGACTCATATTTTGGGCTTGAAATGCATCATCAGACGACTAGTTTTGAAAGAGTTCATTCTTTTCCCAATTATTCTGCAAGAATGTTTGGCTAAAAACACATCAGATGTCATCGACAAAGGGCCGTACTCGAATAGTGTGTGGCTTTGTACGCCTTTTTTCTGTTCACGAAGCTAAAATTTCTATTTCAAAGAAAAGGTTTTGTATCAGTTTAGACTATAAAAGTAAATTCACAGAAAGAGCTAAAGGTATACCTAATCTACTTAACTAACAAATATGGAAGTTGGGTCCTTCGCTGGCACAGTTGCATTAAACTCGATGGGGGTCTACTTGAAAGGTGGTAAAATATATTTTGCTGAAAAAATATTTTTGTGTGTGTTTTATTTATCAATCTAGGGAACTTTTTACACAAAAGGTATTTGCAGTCAATTGCTCATTTTTCGGAAATTTTGGCGACGAAATAGCGATAAATCTCATGACAGTAGTCTTTCGTTATTGGGAAAATGTAACAACATCATTATTAGGTATTATTCCGTATTAATATTGGTCCAATACATATATATATTTTTCTACCAGGCATGATTTTACGTCACTTGAGTTTGATGTCTATCGCTATCGTTTGTATATTCTAAAGCTTCTGAAATGAGATGAAAAAAAAAATTGGCTTTTGTAACTAAATTTGATAAATAAAAATGGTAATACGAACATTATGAAGGAAAGAATTTATAAAAAACTGTTTAAGTGATATTAACTTTTAAAAGAGAGAATAAAATTATGATCATTGTCTACCAATCTAGGTCAGTAGAACAAAATGTGCATAAAATATTCTTGCAGTAATTAGGTGCACATTCTGAAACATAAAAATTAAAAAATATGAAAATTCTTTTAGATACTGTTACATTTATTTAAAATGTTTTATTTCATAAGAATTAGACCCCAGCGCTTATTGATGCAACTAAATATTTTATGTAGATGTAACAGAATTCAAACTATTTATAATTAATGTTTTTGTAGCTTTTATTACAAAAAGAAAAAAAACCTACCTATTGCAGCCGTCCGGAGACAAGCATTTCAGAAAATTTTGGTATATTTTCTCCGATCATGGCCCCCAGACCACCAAAACACCCTCCGTTCAAATGTTGACTTATATATATATCGTAATTTCCGGCGTATAATCCGCGGATCAAACGATTCTTTTTCGACAAAGAAATTTTATTCAGTAATTGAAGCCAAATATTTACCGCGATCTAAAATGTTACCTTTTATTTAGAAAATTTTCTGGGTCAAAAAAGAATTATTTGATCCGCGGATTATACGCCGGAAATTACGGTATATATATATGTTGCGGCCAAAACCCGGAGCCTGGCCAATTCCAGAACTGGCCGGCTAATACCCGAACTGGTCAAGCTTCCTGGCCAAAACCCGAAATATATGAAATGAAATGCGTATTTCAGATTTTGGCCGGCCAGTTCGCGAACTGACTGGAAAGCCGTGGCCAACATCCGGACTGGGGATTTAAGGCTACCCTTTAGATGCTGAGCTGTCATGAAACTTCACTTTGAAGTTGTTTCTTATTTAAACAAGAAAGTTGTTTTGCGACGGCCTCTGTAGATGGAACTGACATGGACACGTGACAGGAAAGAATATTTCTATGCTATTCTGCATAGAGTAAGAAACAGGTGGGGATAGTAATGTTAAAATTTTGCATGCGACTTTTTTATTCTAAAGATATGAGGACGCCACCGTCGATAGCAGGCTGTCGATCGATGCTTCTGTAATGCAATTCAATATGAAAAACATTCATTTTTAATTTTTTAGATAAAGAATGTGAATTTTTAGAAAGTCGTACAAGTAGAAATCTGATTAATTGAAGTTTTCTTCACAAGATACATGTATATTTTTAAAAGGTACTTGGCATTTCGGTTGTTTTTAAAGACTTTTAAAATACGAGATTATTCTGACAAAAACCAAAAGACAGGCCATTTGAAAACATTGAATATCGTGCATTAAAATGACTGTTGTAAGTAGAATAAATATCGCGAAGAAAAAAAACCTTATGATTTTTAGAAATTAAAAGTATTAATCAAATTTTGTGGAGTAAATTTTAATTTTGCGTATAATTTTTATAACCTTTGAATAATTTAATATGTCATAACTATTGATATCTAAACAATTAATACAAGTAGAATTAAAAAAAAATTTCAATACTTTGGAGAAAAAAAATAGTGTGAATTGTAGGATCTCCAGAATACACATTTAAAATAATTTAAACTTAGCTTTTTTTTTAAATGTTTTGGTTCTATCTCTTATTTGTGACTGTAAAGTAAAAATAAATGTGTTAATCAAAATTATTCTCAGCTCATTTAGGAATTTTTGATTTTAAACCCCGTCTCCTCAATCCGAACATTCAGTGCAAAAAGGGAGAAGGGGAAGGGTGGCAGTCGCCCGGCCGAGGAGATTAAACAAGCGTCAAATTTATTCTAGCAACAACAATTTCTTTTTTTATTTCTTTCTATCTTTGCAAGAAAAATGTATTGGACTCGCGGAAAAATTTCAAATTCCGGTGTTCGACGAATTTACACGTTTTAGGGATCAGAGATTTCAAAAAACATGTTTTTACAAAATGTCCATCAGTGTCTCCATGTGACATTAATTTTGTGGGTACTCTATCTCAAGAACTAATCCACGGAGTTTAATGAAATTTGTGATTTTCAGGTAATCCCTGTTATAAGCTGATGCTGATTAATTTTTGGTGTAAATCGCTCAACAAGTGACGCTGCTAAGCTACATTTTTTACGATTTACGCAACAGCTGTATCTCAAATACCAATACACAGATTTTAATAAAAAATTATATTCAGGCAGTCCTTGGTATAAATTGATACTGATAGTTTTTGGCATAAATCGCTTAAGAGGTAGTGCTGCTATATTGCATTTTTTTGTGATTTACACAACAGCTGTATATCGAGAATTAATGCACGAATATATATTAATGTAATCTTTGATATCAATTGATGCTGATTAATTTTTGGTGTAACTGGCTCAACACGTGGCGCTAATATGATGCATATTTTACGATTTTCGCAAAAACTCGAAAACTAATGTACGGATTGTAATAAAAATTTATATTCTTGTTGTCCCTGATAGAAATTGATGCTAATTTGTTTTTGGTGTAAATCACTTAAAGGTGTTGCTGCTAACCCACATTTTTAGCGATTTTCGAGAAAGCTAATATTTCGCAAACTAATGCACAAAATTTCACCAAATTTCATATCTTGTTAAACATTGACATGCAGGGATGCTGCTCATGTTTTAGTGCAAATCGTCAAAGATGGCGCTGCTATGCTACAGTTATTCGTGTTTCCGTGTTAGTTATATATCAAGAACTAATGCACAGAATTTTATAAAACTTCATATTTTATCAAATTTACTAAACTTTGACATATGTAGATGCTGATTACTTTTTAATGTAAATAGCCGAACAGGAGACGCTGGCTATGCCGCACTTTTTCAAGACTTCCGCGATAGTTATATCTCAATAATTAATGCACTAATGCTTATTTCATAAAATTTTATATTCCATTAGACCTTGCGATTAATAGATTGTGATCATTTTTTGGTATAAATTATTCAACAGATAACGTTACTTTTCCGCATTTTTCCCGATTTCCACAATAACTATATCTTAAGAACTAATGCGCGGAATTTCACCAAATTTCCTAGCCTGTTAGACCTTGAGATAAATGAACACTGATTATGTTTTGGTGTACATCAGTCAGCAGTTGATGCCACTGCACTGCATTATGCCAGACTTCCATGATATATGTAACTCAAGAACTAATTACGGAATTTCATTAAACTTTATTTATTAATCCTTATAAAATATTTAGATTTTCTAAATATATTAATAATGAGACGAGAGCTTATTATTTGAAAGATTACATAAAAGTAACATTAACGTGTTTACTAATATTGCAGTTACTATAAAAGTGCCCTTTTTATGAAATAATGAAATATAGTTATCGCGGAAATCATGAAAAATGCGAAAAAGTATCTGTTGGATAATTTATACTAAAATTTAATAAGAATCCATTTATCGCAAGGTCTAACAGAATATTGAATTTGATGAAATTCTGTGCATTAGTCCTTGAGGTATAACCGACGCGGAAATCTCGAAAAAATGCTGCGGTATAGCAGCGCCATAGCAGCGCCGAGTTTTCGGTTATTTACACCAAAGCACAATCAGCAATTATGTATGCCATTATTTAGCAGATTACAAAGTTTAATAAAATTCTTTCATTTCGTGCATTAGTTCTTGATATATAACTAAAGCGGAAAAAGAGAAAACCTGCAAAGCAACGCAACCTGTTCGGCTATTTGCACCAAAACATAATCAGCATCTATGTATGTCAAAGTTTAACAGAATATGAAGTTTGATGAAATTCGGTGCATTAGTTCATGAGGTATAGTTGTCGCGGAAATTGGGGAAAAAAGCAGCTTAGCAGATCTCTGTTGAGCGATTTACAATAAAAATTAATCAGCATCAACTTATATCAACATATAACTGAATAAAAAAGTTTATTAAACTCCATGCATTTAGTTCTTGATATACAGTGCCCAGAAAAATTGTGTAATATTTAGCTAGATATATATTTTCTAAAAACAATCAAATCTTCTTCAGAACCTTCTAAAACGCATAAATCCAATGAAAACAAATGTAATTTTTTTCAATAAATTCAAAACTTTCTTCATTTTAAAATAGAAAAAAGTTTAAAAAAATAAGTTATCATTGTTGAGCAGTAATCCTATTCCGCGGATATTTTTGTATTCTCAGTGGTCGAAAAGTGCACCCCCCCCCCACCACCTAATCCACAGAAATCCCTCCCGAAGAAAATTACCTTAATTCAACGCTGTCTTCTATAACTAAGATTGTGCGATTTTTATACAATTTCTGGACAATGACGAATAATTTATACTACCCCACCCTCCCAAATAAATGAGAGAAAAATTTGTTTTAATTCTACATGTATTAATGACAGAGTTATAAAAAATATGAATTATTAAATTATTCTATGGCTATAAAAACTGTATGCAAAATTAAAATTTACTCCAGAAAATTTGTTTAATACTTTTAGTTTTTAAAAATCATAAATCTATTTCTTGGTCCACGATATTCCATGTTTTTAAAATGATCTGTCTTTTGGTTTTTGTCAGAATGATCTCGCCTTTAAAAATCTTAAAAATGCAATCGAAACGCCAAGTACCTTTAAAAAATACATGTATCTTGTGAAAAATACTTCAATTAATCAGATTTCAACTTGTACAACTCTCTGGAAATTCAGATTTTTTTACAAAAAGAAAATTAAAAGTGTATGCTTTTCCCATTGAAAAGCATTACAGAAGCATCGATTGACAGCCTGCTATCTACAGTGGCGCCTTCATAATTCATCAAAAAATCACTTTGCACTTTCGACGAGACATGTGTGTTAAGTCCCCCCCCCCCTGTCTCTTAAAGTCCACGCACATAGCACTAACTTCTTGCGCTATCTTTGATCTTTCGTGTCGGCGCTTTGATGTATAAATTGCACTTCTAGTGCACTGAATCTGAACTTCAAGAGAGGAATCTAACGCGAAATCAGTTGACAGCTTTACGACTGAAGATAAGGTAGATAAAAGTTGCCCTTCCTTTGTCAATTTGGTAGGGTCAGTCCCTCAAAAATCATTTAAAGAGATTTCACCCTTGTTCCGTTCGAATAAGAAGATTGATTGATTGCTCTTTTAGTGTAATAAAAACTAGTACTGTTCGCTCGCAGCCTTACTCCGTGCTAACTAAGGTAATGTAATAGCAATAAAATGCGCAGTAAAAACGATTCCCATTGATTCTATTGGAACGAAATATTTTTGTGTATCCCAGTGAATTACCCAAAAATAGTACACAATTCTCTTTCAATAGCGAAACTAATTGATAAACCAAATGTGATAACAATTACAAGCTAACCCGAGTCTTTACTCGAGTTAGAGAACGGGCATGCAGTCGGCTAAACTATTTGAATTCATAGACTCTATCAACTATGTAAGAAAGTATTAACCCATTCGTGCCCAGCATCTTTTGCGTAAATTTTATTTGGTTGGCACCACTATTTTTAGAAGATTTAAGTTTAGATCATTAATCACGAAAATGCATCATTTCAATAAAATAATTATTTCTTTTCTTTTTTACCGGTGTCAAAAACAGTGCTGTATGCACCTTTTGAAGCGTCCCTAAAAAGGGACGCTAGGCACTAATGGGTTAAGCCGAGTGTTTATATATGTATATCGTGAACTGGCCAAACTCATCTGTCCAGTTCGCGAACTGGCCAGTCAATTTTAAACGTTGTTGGCCAGTTCGGATATTGGCCAGCCAATTCTAGAATTGGCCAATTTCGGGTTTTGACCGCAACATATATATATACCGGGTGTCCCAAAAATGACTGATGGATTTTAAAATTCAATAACTTGCAAACGGTGACGGTATTTAAAAAAAAAAGGTATTAAAAAATTTGCAGGAGGTTTATGTAATGTCAGGAGTTTTTTTTACCGTAATTTTTTATTTTAGTTCGAATTTCAAACAATAGATGGCGCTGATGGTGATTGAAGGCCAGGTGATCAGTACTGAGTGAGGTCAGTTTCGGCGTCGATCTGGGTCTGGGTCATATGTCTAATTTTTTTCATGCTCTTACTATCGTATTTATGAACCAACTTGGTATGTACATTAGGGTGGAGCGAAAAAAATTATTTTTTTTTAATCAAAAACCGGTAGGTGCCAAAAGTTGCCTTTACATCATCTGCTTGAAATTTTACCGCTGAAAAAAAAATGGCTTGAGTCTGCGCTTTTGCTCCAAAAATCGAAATTTTGGGTAAAATGTGCCATTTTTTGGAATTTTTTTTAAAAAAAATTAAAAATTCCTACAGAGCTGGTTATTATTTAAAAGTGTTACTTAAACTTTTATATTTATTTACTTAATATATTTAAACTATAAAACAATAGTATCTTTATTCCGTACAGCTGGAGCAAAACAGACAACTTTTGGTAAGAAAACGGCATTACCACTTTATTGGGAAATACAATGAATTGTTTTTAATACAGCTCTTGTTTTCAAAACTACCTTGGACATACGCCGTGGAGCTGGCTGTATTTCATATACCACCCGTCCCAACTATTCGATCATCTTTGTACTGTGTTTTATTTATATATTGATTTGGGATTTTCTTTATCAAAATTTGGTATGATTTCGATGCATCCACCTAGTTTATCTGTTCTTTGTATCCATATGCTGCTATGTGACTATCTTAATGTATATTTTTACAGCTTATACAAAAAATGACAAGTAGCGTAATGCACGGGAATATTAGAAAAGGATCTATTCGGCCATCTATTAACTTTTTCAAACTTACATCCAGTTGATGAAAGTGATTGGAAGTTCTGTTACCACAACATTTCTTCCGTCAATTGTATTTTTTTACATAATGATCTGCTTCAAGCATGATTTCAGGTATTTCAACTACAAGTATGCCATCATTTATTCTATTTTTGCATTTTATATATGTTGAGAAGCGAGCTGTTAAATGTGATGGTGATCGTCAGAAAAAATTGCAATAAGAATTTCTTCTGCATGTGCAGAGCAACCGTTGACGTAAATAACTTTTTTTTGCATTAGTTTTATGCCGTTTTCTAAGTGTTTTCGTAGCCAGGTAATTTCTATTTAATTTTTAGATCTTCTTTTATAAGTGGACAACATTTGATGGTGAGCTGCCCTGGACATAAACTTATAATGCATGGTACTTTATGAGGGAATGTAGAGACTCTAATCGACTATAAGTACTCATTTAAAATTAGGAGAATTCTATTTGTCGCTGTTTTATATGGGGTAAGCTTAGAATTGTGTATAATAATGGATCATGTTCTACTTCAACTCCAGTGAATTTCTTCTGCGTCAGTTATTAGAGAAGTCGGTATAAAACGTTCTAATCTACATCGATTCACTGGATCAATAGGAGAATCTTTGTCTACGAACACTTCCTATTAAATTTTTTTTTTATAAAATAGAGAATAATTTTGAAAAATTATTTTCTCAAATTGAGAAAAAGATACACAGAACAGACTATAAATTTCTGTCGGTGATTACAAAGCTAATTCATAAGGAAAGCTATTTCTCAGAAGAAATGGGGAATATTAATTTAGAAAACATCTCTTACAAAAGACAGCTCATAAAGAGAATAAAATTTAAGGCTTTATAAACGCACAGATTGGCAATCAGAGTCTATAGGTTCACTAACAAAATGTATAATCCAATTTTAAATTGCAGGATGTTTCATATCAAATGTAATAAACACCTAAAGAATAGATCTAAAAACTTATTAGAAATTACTCGACTACGAAATAATACAGGAAACAACATAAAACAAATACTAAAATTCTATAGATTTTAGAAATATTGTTGCTTTACGCGCAAATTTTGTTTGCAATCATCTATGACGATCGTCATAATATTAAGCAGCTAGCTTTTCAAAAGATATTTAATGTAATAGGTACAGTAAATGATGACATACTAGAAATTGAATTCATACAATCAATTTTTAGGAAAATCATTATATATAAAATGTAGTTGATTGAAAAAATGCTGTGGTAACAGAACTTCCAATCATAATGTATTAATTGCATGAAATTTTAATAAAAATAACAGACTGCTGAATAGTTTCAGTTAACAACGTACCCAATACATTACTCAGGTTCTCTTCTGTTATACAAGGTATAAAAATATACGTGCAGCAGGTCACACCAGCAGCATCCAAAGTCAGTGAATACAACGAAGAGGTAAACTACTTTGATACATAGAAAACTTATGCCCGTCTTCGGTAGAAAAATAAAAATTAAATGCATAAATAAAACAATGGGCCTAGATGTTTGGGTGGTTGAGGTTGAGACGGATAGGATATGAAATGCAGCCATCTCTACGAGTTATATACAGAGTAGTTTTGAAAGCAGCTAGGTAAGAAATGCATTCAAAATAATTCGTTGTATCGTCCAATAGCGAGATAACGTTAATTTTTTACCAAAAGTTGTCAGATTTGCTCCAATTATACAAACTACAGATACTGTTTTATAGTTTAAATATGTTAAGCAGATAAATATGAAGGTCTAAGTAACACTTTTAAGTCATAACCAGCTCTGTAGGAATTTTAAAAAAATTTTGAAAAAATGTCAAAAAATGACAAATTTTACCCAAAATTTCGACTTTTGGAGCTAAAGCGCAGACTCAAGCATTTTTTTTTTCAGCGGTAAAATTTCACGTAGTTGATGTACTAGTATAAAGGCAACTTTTGGCAACTACCCGTTTTTGATTTTTAAAAAATAATTTTTTTCGCTCCACCCTAATGTACATAGTGCATGTAAATGTCTCGACCAAGTTCGTTGGCCAGTGTCATCTGTCATCTTATTTAAAAAGAGCGGCCAATTATTTAAAAAAAAAAAATTTTAATTTAAATTAAGTAAACAAAATTAGAAATTGAAAAATATTTTTCTTTTATGTATTCGACCTTGTTACAGAGCATGTTTTATTTTGTCTATATCTTAAAAAAATTGCTGAGTTATAGCATATATATTGTGGCTGACATTTTGAAACGGTCTGATTTTTGTCTTTTAAAGCTACAGTGGACTCTTAAAACTATTTTTTTTTAATTTTCAATGATTTTTTTTTAAATTTCTGGAAATAATCGCAATATATATATCTCTTATTTCACAATTTTTTAAAAAATATATTCAATAGTTTTTGAGATACAGATTTTTCTTTTTTTAAATTAACAAAAAATGGCAATATTTCAAAATGCTCCATGCGAAATTCTTAATGCCCAATTTTTCTGATTTTTTATTTAAAATGCTCTCTATGTATGTGTTAACAAATGTTACTAAGCATTTTTAGCATATTACTTGTAAAACATTTTAAAAAATGATTTTAACTTAAATCCTTTCTATTTTCCGTTAAAAAATCATTAAAAATTTCACATAACGGAAATTTAAAAAATTTACATGCATCTAAAAAAATTTATTTCTAGTAAAATTTATTAACACATACATAAAGAGCATTTTAAACAAAAAATCAGAAAAATTGGCCATAAAGAATTTCGCATGGAACATTTTGAAATCATGAAATCGACGAAAATATTCATTCTGAGAAAAACAGGTTTTAGTAACTACAGTGGTTATAATTGCTTAATATTTTCCTACTGACACAGTTTCAGCTATTAAGGGATATAATATCATTTCTAGCTTATATGTAAGTGTTTTATGTTTTTATGGTAAATTCACATAAAATATGTGGCTTCGACAGTAATTCATGCAAAGGACGTGAAGTATCTGAATTTTAAAAAATCTTCTCAAAAGTAACATTTTGTATTTTCTAATGAAAATTTTCAAATTTTACTAGAAATATTCATGGTATAAATACCTCTTATTGTAAAAATTTTTGTTAAATATATTAAATATTTTTAATATTTTAAATATATTAATATTTTTTAGTTTACGCTAAAGAGATTGGGGACAAAAAGCAATTCCTCTAAATACATTATAAACAAACGCTTAAAGAAACAGTTAAAAGTTACAGTTAAAGTATTGTTTTGCGAAATCACCAAATTAATAATTTCAGTGCAAAATAATAACATTTTGTATGGTAAAACTAAGAACTAGGCTAAATTTTACGGTTGTGAATCGGCAAAAAGGTAGACAAAGGGGCGTGACACAATCAGCTGATTGGACAAAAATGCTTCTAACTCCAGTAGTCGAAATTGAAAAATACTTTTTGTGTTCAAAGCAGCGAGTTCATATAATGTTATTATGCTAAAAATGAAAATTCGACAATTTGATGATTTTTTGCGATTTTGAAAGTCTACTGTAGCCTTAAAAACACGCATATTTATGAATCGATTTGGATGTAACTTGGTGTGTACATGGTATATACTGATATCTGAACCGAGTTCGTTGGCCAGTTTCAAACGCCATCTTGTGTCAAAATGGCGGTGATTTAAATTTTTTTAAAATTAAAAATTAAAAATTAAGTACTAAAAAATTAGAAATTAAAAAATATTTTTCCGCTATGTGTTTGAATTTGATACAAAGATTCCTGAGCATTTTTTGTTTTGTGTATATCTTAAGAAAAGACTGAGTTATAGCACTTTGAATTTGTAGTGTTGTTCGCATTTTAAAACGCTTTGAGGTTTGTCACGTGATAACACGCGTACTTATGAACCGATTTGGATGTAACTTGGTGTTTACATTGTATATACCGATGTCTAAACTGAATTCGTTGGCCATCTTCATCCGCCATCTTGTTTCAAGATGGCCATTTCATTTTTTTTATTTAAATTTAAATTTAGGTACACAAAAAATAAAAGTTAAAAATGATTTTTCTTTTATGTGTTTTAGCTTGATACAATGACAACAGAGAATTTTTTTTGTTTCGTCTGTATCTTAAAAAATGGCTGAGTTACAGCACTTTGAATTTCTAGTATGGATGATATTTTGAAATGATCTGTTTTTTGTCATGCGATAGTATGCACATTAATGAACTAATTTGGATATAACTTGATTTGTACATAGAACAAACCAATGTCTTGACCGAGTTCGTTGGTCAGCTTCTTGTTTCAAAATAGCGGCAACTTAAAATTATAAAAAAACTTTTAAATTTATAATACTCCTAAGAAATAGAAATAGAAATAAAGTTTTTTCTGAAGTGTTTGATTTTAATGCGAGGATTACAAAGCATTTTTTGTTTTATCTTTATCTTAAAAAATGGCTTGTGATAAGAGTTTGAATTTATAAAGGGTTCGACATTTTGAAAACCTATTTGACTGCGGCAGCGCTCGCATATATTAACTGATTTCGTTGTGAGTGTGTATGTGCACAATATTTACTAAGATCTTGATCAAGCTCATTGGTTAATGTCACCCGTCATGTTGATTTAAAGTGGCAGGCACTTCATCATATTGCCAAATTTGGCGATCAAATATAAATCGCTTTAAATAAATCCAGCTTGTTAAAATTGATCAATTTCTCGAAATTTACATTCATATTCAGTATTGACAAAAACAATAATTGAATCTTCTATTATCGTGTTGCACTAATATGATCCTTGTATGGTTGAATAATATAACTTGAAATTTTTTTTTAAGTAAGGAATATGAAAGCTACACCTTCCTCCCGGTACTTGCCGGAAGGACTTTCTTTTTCCTTTGACAATTATTCCTAAATTACATAAAGTCAATTTTCTATCTTTGCTTCTACTTATCCATATATTGTGTAAAGAAAATTGGCCACCTCAATCTTTGCTCTCAAGAATATGTTTACAAATTCTATAATTTTACTAATCTGTTTATTTTATACTAAAACTTCCTTTTCGTTAACCATATTTTTTCTCACCTCTTCTCTATTCATTGTTCACTTCATTCTACACTTGTGATATTTTGAAGGACATGAATTTTTTCTGCATTTTCTCAAAATTATGTGGACTAAATTCCGTTGGTTATTATTGTAATTTTGCTTTATTTGTCGAACGGTGAAAGAGTTTGACTGAAATAGAAGTTTTTCGTTGAGATGTTGGTTAGCAGCAAAATTAATACAACAATGAGTGTTAACTTCTTCGCTACTGGCGATTATTACAGTATTTTTAATTATTACTGAATTATTTCTTCTCTTGTTTGACTTCAGAGCGAGATTTTTGTTTTATTTTCATTAGCTCGAATTTTAGAATTTGAAACATATTATTCTTATATCGAAATTTCATTTATATTTGAGTATCATTAATAAAATGGGACAAAACTGATGTACCCATTTGGGTACTCAGGGACTGAAGAGGTTAATTAACCCCTTAGCGATGGGAGCCTTTTGCGAAATTTTTAATGTTTTGTCACCGGTTTTTAAAAATAGAAATTTGTGCCTTATTAAATCGGAAAAAATGCTGGCATTAAATAAAGCAAATTTTATAGTAAAATTTTACTGGTGGTGACAAATAGGGATTATTAAGCCTTTTTGTGGCACGCATACGTGTCGCTCGTCCCCAAGAGGTTAATCATTATAGTGCAGGGCTACCACTTGGATCTCTTTTTGAGCACCACTTTTATTTAAAGATTTTTTTATATAAATTTCGTACAAACTTGCCAAGAAAGACGGCTCTCTTGGAATTATTGCAGAATTTTACGAATTTCTTTCAAAATAAAGAATACTGCCCAGTTAAACTGATGGCATTGAGCTCACAGGCTACAAATACTAATTGTACATTAAAGCCTTATATTTTCAAGGGTTAATTCCGTTCAAAAAAATTAAGAAGGGGAAACAGCTCTCCCCTTTCCTCTTTATTTATACTTAATCATTGAACCTCCTATACTATCAAAGACATGCTTTATCATATAAAAAATCTATATCAAAAATTCAGAGCAAATGAGATAATTCTTGATAAAAACCCATTTAGCATTTATATAATTTAAAAGGAGTTATCCCCCTCTTTTATACTTAACCATTAAAATTCCAAAACTATTCAGAGATTTGAACGAAATCTGAAAATTGTGCTTGAAAAACCCATTTATATAAATTAAGGGGGGGGCATTAGCATCCCTGTTCCACCTATTTATACTTATTCAATGAACACCTAATAACAATCACGAAATCGCCTCATCAGAATGATCCTAATCTAAATTTTGAACGAAAACTTAATTCTGCATGAAAATCCCATTTATATCAACTAAGGGGAGAGGCATGAGCCCCCCGTTCCCCCTCTTATACATATCGAATGAACTCCAAAAACTAATCAGGGAAGCGCCTTGTCAGGATATACCTACATACGAAATTTCAAGTTGATCGGATATTTTTATCATGAGTTATGGCGTTACGCACGAAAGTACGAACGTACATACAGAACGGACGGGCACATAAGCTCTCAGGCTTATGATAGCCTGTGAGCTAAAAAAATAGCGGTCATCCAAAAGCGACCAGTGGGAGCTCTGGATAGTGCCAAAGATAGGGATGAGATTTTCCCGGGTTTTTACATACCAGTAAAAAAATTCTTTTTGTGTTCAATAGCAGGGAGTTGATATAATGTTATTATGTTACTAATGTTGTTATCTTCTCATCCCTACAAAAAGTGCCATCGCGCTCTTGTCTAACGTAGAAAATATATTTGGCACTAAAACGGTTAAATTTAAATTATTTTGTTTAACCCTGTCACTCAAGATTGTTGTTTTAAACAAGCCTTCTTTAAATTGTTAAAATTGGACTGCTTATCTAGATTGTATAGAATAAAATATATTTTAGTACAGGGGTGCACAACCTTTGGCCCGCGGGCCACAATATTACCACTATTTTTATGCAGAATAATTTTCCTTATAGTAATGACAGAAACTTTGCTATTAAAGAAAAGAAACTACACATTTCAAATATTCTGGTGTCAACCGATTTTCTGGTAAAAAGGTTGTGCATCCCTGTTTTAGTACATATAAGGCTTTGATGCTTAACCCATTAATGCCTAGCGTCCCTTTTTAGGGACGCTTCAAAAGGTGCATTCAGCACTGTTTTTGACACCGGTAAAAAAGAAAAGCAATAATTATTTTATTTAACCCTTTAATTCCCATGATAGAACACGTTCTAGAAATTATGCAGTTCATTTCACACCAGAAAAATTCAATGGCTAATTTCGTTTTATTTAATTACGGAATGTTCCGCTATTGATTAAAGCAAATATTGTTGTTTTAATTTTCTCGTGGGAACTGAAATATACGAATTAAAATATCTTGGGCGGTCTCGGGCGGTTTGGGATCCAGAGGGTTAAATGATGCATTTTCGTGATTAATGAACTAAACTTAAATCTTCTAAAAATAGTGGTGCCAACCAAATAAAATTTACGCAAAAGTTGCTGGGCACGAATGGGTTAACACTCAAAAATATAAATGGAATTTTGTCAAAAACCAATTTTAAAATGCTTATTTTAATAGCTTTAATTAGAAAGCCCTGTATCGAGATTACTAGAAAGCCCTGTATCGTGATGGCAAACTAAACAGAGAGCGTCTGTAAATGTTTACGATCAGAATAACAGTAAAATATAATGTTAATTCGGACAAAATTTAGACGTCTAGAGTTCACAGTTTCATAATGAAATTATATTTAATTTTTGAATTGTGATATATTTAATGATAACGAAGGAATGAATTTATGGAAGTAGAATGTTTAATTTATATATATGTAGTCGGGATATATATCGGGATCATAATATGCAACTATTTTTAAGTATAATCAATTAGTAATTAAATCAAAACAAATATTTTGCATGAGAATGAGTAATGGATTAAGCATTGCGTTGCTTTAGCTATAAATTTCATTGACATTCGAAATACTACAAATGATTTTAAATAATAGAGATGAGGCAATCGTAAATTTAATTTAATTTAAGAATTAAAGTTGAAATGTATTTCAAAAGAACTTCAGACCAAACAATAAGCATCAAAATCGATATAGAATATTTAAAATAACTGTAAATATATTTGGTAATCATATGCGGCAACTGAAATCCACTAATCTAAATATCTGATCGAAAATGAAAGAGCTTTGTTTACAGAGGATTCGTAGACTATGTATTTTGTAATGTAGAAATTCGCAATCAATATAAATGCATTTATTTGATGCATTTATATTGAAAAACTTTGCATGATAGTAATATTTTTTCTTTTATATGCAAACATACTTGAAATATAGAGGCGTAGAGAAATGAAGTGGATCAAGACCACTCTTGAGATAAAATCGGATGATTATTTGATTGAACTGCATAAGCTGTACCATTTCAGCGCGTATTTGTATCAAGTTCATAAATGTAATAGTTACTGATAAATGGCAGTTATAAATTTTAGTCAAATGGAAGAATTAAAAACAAGGTGAAACTTTAACTCGATATATCTTGAAAGTATGAAAAATGGGCTAGATTCACATCAGTTCTAAATGTCTCATACATCAGATTTAAAAAGGAATCTTCTTAAAATGATTAGGCCTGGTGCCCTGAATAATAGGACACCTAAAAATAGAACACCAACTTGCATTGCATATTAATTCTTCTTCATGAATTCTTCAACACCTAGTAATGATAGTATATGTCAATAAATTGAGTATGGACTCTTCATTTATGTTCCAGCATTTAGAAATGAAATAATAGAAAACTTCCCTTAACACATTCGTTGCCGCTTACGTGAAGATGTGATGATAGTTAATGCCGCACTGTAGTAGTGGGTTTTTCCAAGAAGCCGATTTACTTTTTATAACAAAGAATCAGTGAAAGATTTTCCCGCGCAGCGTGTGACTGGCTATTGGTCATTGCCCCACATCACGCGCTGGCGCGTGATAGGCAGCGAATGTGTTAAATCTCTTTAATTTTGATGATTTATTTTAGTTCACACACGAGTTATGCAGTCATGTGCGTTATGTGTCAGGTTAGTTATATTTTCGTAAAGCTTTGCTAGCTTCATAAATATTATGACGTCCTTTAAAGTTATAAATTTTAGTTTGCCGAGGATATACGTAGGCAGACCAAAATATTCTTAAAATATTTTATTTTACCTTTAATTTCGCACCACTATCATCCCGTAACTCGATGACGTGATAGTGACGCCAAATTGGCAAGTTAGCGCCCACTGCTGTTCGTATCGTACCAAGAATTGTCGAGGATGATAAGTTATTCCTTAATTTACATCTAATAATCATATCCTACATGAGATTTTCTAGCCGTAACTGGATGATATGATGTTACCGCCAAAATGGGGGTATTGGTGGCCCGCTATGCTCGTCTTGTACAAAGGAATCTCCAGGCGAAATCAAATATTCGTATTCTACTAGTCGGTATCTCTAAAGTGCTAAAATTTCGAGCCGTAACTTAATGACGTGCTAGTACTCTCAAAATAGGAGTTTAGGGCCCTCAACCCGTTTTGTTCCAAGTTATGCCGAATCAGTCGTTTTCTCTCTTACTACCGTAATTTCGGGTGTATAAGCCGCGGATCAAACAATTCTTTTTGGAACCAGAAATCTTATTTAGTGATTGAAGACAAATATTTACGGCGATCTAACTAGTTATAGTTGTTTCTTAAAAAATTCTGGGTCGAAAAAGAATTGTTTGATCTGCGGCTTATACGCCCGAAATTACGGTATTAATAAGCTTTTACTAAACCATTAAATCATCTTAAATGTTTAACACTAGAACCATGGCTGCCAACTACTACGCCTATTTACAGACGAATAAAAATATCAGAAACAGAAATTTTAGCAGATTATTAAGAATATGGAGTGTAATACATAACAGTAATTATATATTTCGCATACATTTTACTAAAAACTTTTTTGGTTCCAAACAAGTTTATGTGATTTAATTAGGCGTAGAAGTTGGCAGCTCTGCTAGAACGCCCGGATGGAGTCGATTCGACTCCAATCATGTAACTAAATTTCAATTCGAACCAGAAAAATTTTCTTGAAATAATTTAAATTTAATCCACGCAAATTTATGCTAAATAAATCAATGAAATAACTTTGAATAAAAAATCTGGTGAGAAATATTATTTGTAAACTTGAGTAGAATTTCCGGGCGTTCTAATGTTAAAGGGAAATATCATATTTATAGGGTTTCAATTGTACGTTATGACGTCATTTAATGTTATAAACATTTAATGTTTTAGTCTGCCGAATGTTTCTACCAGGGTATGCGCAGGCACACCAAAATATGCTTAAAATACTTTATTTTATTTTAATTTGGCACCAGTTCATTTCGTAAATCGCTGACTTGATAATGACGCCAAATTGGCAAGTTAGCGCTCTCTGCTGTTCACATCGTTCCAAGAAATGTCGAGGCTAATCAGTTATTTCTTAATCTACATCTCATAATCTTCTCCTACATCAGGTTTTCAAGGCGTCACGCGATGATATGATGTTACCGCCAAAACGGGGGAATTGGCGCCCCGCTCAGCTAAACAAGGCATGACGAGGAAGACTGAAATATTCGTATTACACTAGTTTGTATATCTAAGATGTCAAAATTTCAAGCCATGACTTGATTATGTGCTAGTACTCTCAAAATATGGGTTTGGCCCCGCTTTATACCAAGTTATATCGAATCAGTCGTTTTGCCTCTTACTATTAATAAGCTCTTCTTAAACTATTCATCTTACATGTGGATCGCAAGTAACGTAAAGAAAAATATTATTATTTTAAGCAGTGTTGCCAGTGGGCTACTTTTTTAAAATTCAGATTTCTCGATTGACACCACTTTTTTGAAACGGTAAATTATCTTTTGTTTTCCCTCTTAATTCTCATGCCATTGAATAAGGCATATTTTATCATTTGTACAAAGTGGTGCCAGTCAAGAATCTGGATTTAAAAAAAGTAGCCCATCTGGCAACACTGCTTTTAAGGTTTCAATTGTATGTTATGATGTCATATAATGTAGTCTGCCGAATTTTTCTATCAGGATAGGCTCAGGCAGACCGAAATATTCTTAAAATACTTTGTTTTACCTGTAGTTTGGAGCAGTTTATCTTGTAACTTGGTGTCGTGATAGTAATGGAAAAACGGCGAATTGGCGCCCGCTGTTTTTCACATCGTACCAAGAAATGCCGAGGCAGACCAGTCATTCCCTAACCCATTAGTGCCTAGCGTCCCTTTTTAGGGACGCTTCATAAGGTGCATTCAGCACTGTTTTTGACACCGATAAAAAAGAAAAGCAATAATTATTTTATTTAAATGATGCATTTTCATGATTAATGAAATAAACTTAAATCTTCTAAAAATAGTGGTGCCAACCAAATAAAATTTAAGCAAAAGATGCTGGGCACGAATGGGTTAATCTACCTCTAACAAGCTTGTCCTGCATAATGATTTCATCACGTAACTTGATGACATAGTCATTTGTGTCGCTGCCCGTTCTAAAATAAAAGAAAGAATTAAGAATAAAGAACTAATTAACGGATTTTAATAAAACTTTAGTTTCAGTTAGTCCTTGATGTAATTTGAATCTCACTCCTTTTTGGTGCAAATCGCTCAACAGGTGGCCCTTCCATTAGGCATTATTCACGATTACCGCAATAGCTCTATCTCAAGAACTAGTGTACTTCAGATTCAGTTAGTCCGTGATATAGATTAGTATTGTTTCGTTTTTGGTGTAAATAGCCTTATAGTGGTTCTGTTATCCTGCATTTTTCACGATTTCGCAAAGCTGTATCACAAGAACTAATGTATAGATTTTCATTAAAATCCAGATTCAGCTAGTACCTGATAAAAATTGATACTAGTTAGTTTTTTGGTGTACATGACCCAACAGGTGATGCTGCCATGCAAAAGATTTTGCAATAGCTCTATCTCAGGAACCAATGCATAGATTGTGATCAAACTTCTGATTCCGTTGGAAGTTGACATAAGTTGTTGCTGACTAAATTTTGGTGTAAACCACTTAACCGGTTTCGCTTCTCAGGAAGTATTAAGATGTATAAGATAGAAGAAATTTTTGGGATTGCCACATCTCATTAATTTCTGATGAAAAGTGAAACCGAAATGTATAAAAACACCGTATTAAAAATAATTTTGGAACATTTTTACATATATGTAAATAATAAATATATGTGCCTTTTTGATGAAAAATAAATTATTGTTCTATAATGGGTATATTTTGGTTTTTTCTTAATGTTCAAAGAGAGTAAACATCGGTTTGGAAGTCATTAGACTATTTTTATAGCAATTATTTGAACGCGTAGGTAGTTAAAAATAAGTTCATTTAGAAAGTATTTCACTCCTTATCACAAAGAAAACATTTCACTTTCCAAAAGTCATTTAACATGAATATTACGCTTTCATTCATTTTCGAAATCTACACGAATTTAAAATTATTGAATATGCTGAAACTGAAGGAGGAAAATTATTATTTAGACAGTATTTTACGCTGTTAATAAATTCTGCAGATAATATTTGACAGAAAATATGAGAGTGTTAAAGTAATAGTGGCGCAAGTCCCTAATTATGAAAATTGGACCAAAAGTGCACGGAATTTATACTGATCATCAAAATTAAAGAATAATGAGAGAAACAAAACGTTCAAATGCCTTGTTCATATATCTCAGAGTGGTTACAGAGTATGGTTGACTGATATGCAGCTCGATGTAGCCATTTGTCAAAATTCAACCCCCCAAACAATTAACCCATTCGTGCCCAGCATCTTTTGCGTAAATTTTATTTGGTTGGCACCACTATTTTTAGAAGATTTAAGTTTAGTTCATTAATCACAAAAATGCATCATTTAAATAAAATAATTATTGCTTTTCTTTTTTACCGGTGTCAAAAACAGTGCTGAATGCACCTTTTGAAGCGACCCTAAAAAGGGACGCTAGGCACTAATGGGTTAAACTTAGGAATTTATCCCGCAGAAACGGGATATTTGACGGAAAAGGCAGTGTTGCCAGATGGGCTACTTTTTTTAAAAATTCAGATTCTTGATTGGCACCACTTTTTACAAATGATAAAATATGCCTTATTCAATGTCATGATAATTAAGGCAAAAACAAAAGGTAATTTACCGTCTCAAAAAAGTGGTGCCAATCGAGAAATCTGAATTTTTAAAGCAAGTTGTGTTTTTCTTTTTCTCTTCCGAACAAAACACATCTTGAATCAGCGTCCTGTCTCTATCTGGATTGCTCAGTAACCAATACCCTGACCCAGTCCTTTTGGTTCCATTGAACATGATCATGGCACCAGTTTAAACGGAGCGCTTTGGAAGCTGGAGTTAGTGGGATACAAACTATTGGTTTTCTCGAATGATGAGGACGCTCATTAAGCCTTCATGCAGCGGTAAAACGGGTAATTCCAGTTACTATGACAGCCTGAAGGTATGAAACTAAATTTCTTGAAGTCACTTCTCGATTTCATTGAGCTGACAAATAACAGAAATAGGTCTTTGGATGAAGTTGTTGCTCTTGTTTGCCTTTGACCAATCTATCTATAAACAGATCCAGTGCTTAAAACGTTGATCCAAGCTCTTGATAGGATACTTTGAGGGATATTTAACCCTTTCCGGCGCAGTGTTACCACTCCGGCAACACCTAATTTTAATTCCAAACTTGCAAACCGCACCAAGAATATTTTATAGAAATTTCGCTTTTACAATGAAAGCGTGAGTTTGGGAAATCTTAATTTCCATAAAAATCGTTTTTAAATTCCGGTGACAATCAACAATTTCTTATTTTATCGGCAGAATTTGCCTGCGCCGGTAAGGGTTAAATCTTGGCCAACTTCTATTTGTGTTTGACGTCCCGCGATTCTACCTTATTCGCCACTTTCAGCGGCGTAACCAGGGCGGGTGTCTAAAACCACTAATATTTTAAGGCTTTCTACTAGTTGATTCATAGCAGAAAATTTTCTGGTTAGATGAAGTGAAGAGAATTTTCAAAAATTACCGGTATTAAAAGCACTTGGGCACCCACCCTGGTTACACCACTGACTTTTGACCTTCTTTTATTTGATGCCGCTGAACCTTAACTAATGAATAGCTATCGCTCTCAGACACTCCATTCAATTTAATCAGCAATAAAGACTAGAATTCAAACATGCGTCATTACGCACCACATTGTCAATCACCGAATTTGCATATTTTCGATTCGAACGTATGCAGTTTTGTGTTTAATTGTATTTAATTAACATACATAATTGCAGCATTGCTCATTGATTGCAACATTGACTTAGTAAGTTAATGTTGTATTATGTTATAAAGTATTATTATTTTTCTCATTGTCATTTAATTTTGATGACCAGTGTATTTAGATAAGTCAAACTGCAATTAGAATTTGCGACACAAAAATAATATTTTGCACCTGGTGCGATTTTTTTTACATTTTCTTTGATTGTCAATGCATTAGCAATTATAATTGACCGAACTATATAAAACCCTATAACAAAACATCCGTTTGACACCTGGTCTGAGGCATCTTTGAAAATTCGCTTTTTGTAGCTTTGACATCAATATGTACTTATATATTTATATATACGCCTGAATAATATTTATCTTCTTTTTTTACATTTTCTTAGTTTTAATCGAAGTTAGGTATAGGAAGGATTAGTGAAAAAAAAATCCACTTCCAGTTTTTATGGATTTTAACTCTTCAGATGGTACTAAATACGATTTAAATGTTTTAGAAAATGCTTTTGTGTCTGGGTATAAGTGTGTGAATCTGCCTGTTAGCCTGTCTGTATGTGACACATATTTTGTGGCCGTTGTATCCCAATAATTATGCACAGAAATTAATAAAACTTTAGATTCAGTTATAGTTTGTGAACACAAACCTTATTTACGTAAATTAATTCAAAATATCGGATAAACACCATTTGTCTCAAGCTAAAATATTCGTATTATTTTGTCTAAACATGTCGGACATTAAATAGTATGAAATTGTATTGAGAAAAATTATTGGTGTCAAAAAGCTTTAAGGGAGCTCAGGGGTTGATCGATACGGAAAAACATGAAAATAGAGCTCTCGCCTCGAGTCCATATAGAAACAGAAGTATTCAATGTAATTAATTTAAACTTTCTGATATTTTAAAGGTATGTTTGTAGTCTTATAAAATTATAAAATGAAGTACTTCAATGTAATATAATAAGAAATATAGCAAAATTTATGTAACACAATTTTCGAAAAAAAAAGTATGTGTTATATCACCAACACCAAAATATCGTATCGTATAATTGACATAAGAACCTAATTTTTGCTTTAACACTAGAACAGCCGGGTATTTCACTCAAATTTTATAAAAAGTGTTTCTCACCAGAATTTTAATTTTAAACTATTTAACTTATTTAATTAGTCTATTTTTCTGCTTAATACATTTAACAAAATTTAGGATGAAAATTCTGGTTCGAATCGACTATTATCAATCTGGAAGGGGTCATTTTGACCCCTAATGGCGGTTCTAGTGTTAAAATGATCCGGAAACTTTACTATATAGAATGAATTAAGGATATAATTATCACTCAAAAACAACATTATTAAAAAAACTCTCAAATTTGAAAATTTAAAAAAGTCCTAAAAGAAAAACTTTTTTTCATTAAAAATACTCAAAATATTAAACAATCTAAACTATATTAATTCATTCTATAGATAATGATGTTATATGCTTGCAAAAAAATTTAAGCTATTCCATCAAATGTTTTTTTTTAATCTTGGTGTTAGTCGTCAAAAATCAAGTTTTGAGAAAACGCGACTTAAAGTTTAAATTATATGGGTGCGGCTTTGAAAGTGTTGATACATAAATGCTTATATCTCCGTTAAAAATGCAAATATTTTTATGCGGTATTTTGCATTGAGTTCAGAATTAATTGAATAATAAAACTAGATCATAAAAAAATTGTTTTTTTTGAAAAATTTTCAACCCCTGAGCCCCCTTAAGTGATGCCTCAAGCAAACTCTTCTTGCCCGTGCGATGTACGGGCAAATCAGTTAAAGGATTAAATCAAGCTCCCTCCATAGTACACACTATAGGAAAGCTTATAAATTCGACTAGAATGATTATCGGATTCCGGTGACACGCAGAAAAATTGTTTATAGTCAGGAACTTGCATCATACAGTATGAAAGTACTCAATGCTTAGCATGCTGACAATTTGGCATAATCTTCCATTTTTAACAGAGCATGTGGGTGAATTTCAAATGCAGTTTATCAGAAGATATAAAATGCTTAAATGTTTAAAAAACCTCGCACATAATTATACGTCAAATGTTTTTATTACCCTAATTTCCTGCGTATAATTCGCGGATCAAACAATTCTTTTTCGACCCAGAAATTTTATTTTGTACTTGAAAGCAAATATTTACGGCGATCTAAGAAGTAACATTTCATTTAATAAAATTTCTGGGTTGAAAAATGATTGTTTGATCCGCGGATTATACGCAGGAAATTAGGGTATATCTGCATTTAAGAGCCAAAATAAAAGATTATATTTCATACGGGATGCTGCTTACAAGAAAAAAAATTGCACGTTAAATGATCAACAGGATAGAACAAGTTTCATAAATGCTTAAACTACTAAGTAATATCCCAGGCGCTCAAAGAAGAAGCAGGGGCTGTAATATCTAACATTTGCTTCTTGATTAGAAGACCTAACATGCTATGCGTAGCATGTATCCTGATTCGGTGTTCATTTGACGCGGAACCCCACGTACCCTAATTTCCTGCCTATAATCCGCGGATCAAACAATTCTTTTTCGACCCAGAAATTTTATTTTGTAAATGAAGGCAAATATTTACGGCGATCTGAAAAGTTATATTTTATTTAATAAAATTTCTGGGTCGAAAAATGATTGTTTGATCCGCGGATTATACGCAGGAAATTAGGGTATTTAAATATGAATCAAACTTAATCTGAACCCCGAAGCGATAAAATATTCTTTCATATCCAGTGGAAAAGTTCAATACAGAATAAAGATTTTATTTTAACTCTTTTTACATACAAAGATAATGACTGATGAGAAAATGATTTATTCTACACGAAATCACATTTGCAGATAGTGAAATGAAGATATTTTTTCATTCAATTTTATCATTTTTAATAACATTCAGATTATTAACCATTAATTCTTTTTTATTTAATATCTAAAGTATATATGATAATATATATATGATTATATCATCACATTAAACTCTTTGTAGTTGAATAAATGACTTACACCACAGTGCCTTTAACGGTATAACATGTTTGGACTATGTTATTAAATATTTACCCTTTCAACGTATTACGTAAATATTATTTTCGAAAAATCACCAATCCATTCAGAGTTGTAATCCGGATTTGAATTCGTAATCAGTACATAAAATAAAAGTAAGCGAAACTCTATATATTTCAAAGATGTTTTGCTACTGATACGCTTCTCTTCATACGTATCGCAGTAGCTTTATGTCAAAGCCATTTATTAATTAGTCTTTTCTGTAATTAATAAAAATAAATTCCGTAACTCCGATTCGATAATGCTTGATAATTTATATGACGTAGGACTTTTTTAATCAGCAGGAGAAATTAAAAGATAATTTTGAATGCGGCGATTGGACTCTGTACTTGTGCAATCAAAAAATGTTTTTAAATTTATTCAATTTTAAAGTAACTAGTTTCTTTGGATATTTTAATCTCTTTAATGGTTATTAATTAATCAAGCAATATTAAAAAATGATAAAACGCGTGTGTGTATATTGTTCTTACATTGGATTAAAAATGAAGCATGTTAATGATCTTGATAATTTTCAATAAAACAGTGTTATAACGACAGACATCAAGTACGTTAGAAAGTACTTTTGAATGTGATAAAGATCATTAAAACTATTTTTTTTTCTCCATGTTGTTTCTTTTCTCTCAAAAAACGACCTTTTTGCAAATTTTCTTTAGGTTAACTGTAACACTTAAAAAAAAGAAAAATACCCTAATTTCCTGCGTATAATCCGCGGATCAAACAATCATTTTTCGACCCAGAAATTTTATTAAATAAAATATAACTTTTCAGATCGCCGTAAATATTTGCCTTCATTTACGAAATAAAATTTCTGGGTCGAAAAAGAATTGTTTGATCCGCGGTTTATAGGCAGGAAATTACCCTAATTTCCTGCCTATAATCCGCGGATCAAACAATTCTTTTTCGACCCAGAAATTTTATTTTGTAAATGAAGGCAAATATTTACGGCGATCTGAAAAGTTATATTTTATTTAATAAAATTTCTGGGTCGAAAAATGATTGTTTGATCCGCGGATTATACGCAGGAAATTAGGGTAGGGTAATAAAAATAATCTTTTGAAACGTGAAAATCCGACCTTTCGGACTTTGTTTTTTAATTTTTATTGTGATAAACGGTTCGGTCAATTTAGATTAAAAAAAAAATAAAAAATAAATAACAACAGAAATACAATTGAAAATGTTTCTAAACCCAGAAAAAGGAATTGATTAAAACTACAAAACATGTTTTGTTGAGTACATTTTGGTTGTTCTAAGTGAATTTTTTAGTTAAAGTAAAAAATCAATATTTTTGCTCAGAGAAAAAAATATTGTTAAGACACTTATAAAATTTTAACAAAATTTCATCAGTTTTATTTGAGTCTTACTAAAGTCTTGTGTTTTCAATTTGTATTTCCAACAAAATTTTGTTGTTTTTTGCAAAATTTGAATTGCTGTGTAGTAGCCATAACTCTCTCACCTAATTTTGTTTAATTGCTATAAAAGATTAACGTCATTTCTGGATAATAAAAACTTTTCAAATTGAGACAAATTAGTGTCGTTATTAATATGTTATTATGCATTTCGGATGAAAATGGTGAACGGAAAATTGAAAAAAAAAACTATATATTTTTTGTTTATAGAAATAAAATTTCCAATTACCCATATTTAAACGATAATATTTGTTGAACCAAACAAATTTTTGTTGATTCAACAAAATTTTTTTCTGAGTCTACGCTTGCTTCTGATGTGTAAGTGAGTTTGTATGCATGCGCACGTATTTCCTCGATGGAAGATCAAATAAATGACTTATTGATGAGAGTGAGTTTCAGTTGTTAATTAATAACTCAAATAATTATAAGAATTTTAAAATTCTAAGGCTCAGGTACATTAAGGAGAGGCCTTGAATTACTTTCATCAAAAAATTGAGTCTCGTACGGGCCGTAGTTTCCGCTAGTCAACACACACTCACATAGACATAGATACAGAGTGATTTGTTGAACCACAGAGTGATTTGTTGATTTGTTCGTGCAGAAAGCAAATACACTTATGTCCAAAATTAAGATCATGAACGTGAAATCCGGGAAAACTGATGTACTACTCGCTGTTTTGCCACGAAATTTGGCACAATGGCATATCACAATGGGAGAATGAATATAGCAGCATAAAGATGTGGAAAAGATTTTAATTGTGAATTAAGAAACACGATATATCAAAAAGGGATAATCCATGAATCAGAGAAAAATAATTTATCTCGGGAAACATCTTTCTGATATGGAATGTGTCTATACCCGTGCACTACATAACAAGCCTCACAACAATCTTTCATACAGTTTATGAAGGTGTTAATAAATGATTGTGGCAACTAAGTTTATTCTTCAGAAGGCAAGGTTTTTATATCCTTGCAGGTCTTGAAGAGGGGGGAGGCTTACGCTGTGCCATGGTTCGACCACCCCAAAGATGTTCAATAGGATTGAGGTCCGGAGATCTCGAGAACCAATTACTGCTGCAAAATATCTTTTTCAAGAAAATCACTAACAATATGAGCTCTGTGTGGCTTCACATTATCGTCCACAAGAATGAAATCTGGGCCTGTAGCCTTCCGGAACTACCTCACATAGGCTTCAAGAACCTCATCACTATAGTAATGTGCGTTGACAGTACCCGCATTGAAAATGTGCAGTTCTGTATGATTGTGGAACATTTCGCCGCCACAGATAAGGATTCCTTTGCCAACAAGTCTGTGGATTCCTTTTATGTAGGAAGGGTGATAGCGAGGTCCACGTTATTTTCATATAAGATTGGACGAGAATCACTCTGGTGAATCTCGACTCATCACTGAATAGAACCAGTCCCCCATTCTTGCTGTATCCAAGACTGTTGTATTCGACTTCAGAAAACCACGGGCTGTCCTGTACGTAGTGAACGGGGTACACTACTGGATACCAGGCGTAAAGAATAAAGTCATTGGAGCCTCTGTGAGGTTGTTATGAAATTTTGTAGACCCGGACTTTATGGACGATAATAAGAAGCCACAAAAAGCTCACATGATTTTCGTGAAGAGAATATTATGTACTAGAAGATAGCCCGTCAAAATGACGTGTTTGCATTTTTAAAGGATGATAAAAAATTACAACTGTGGTCAATCATAGCCACTTTAGGCTGAAACAATTTTGATAAATACAGCGATTAAACTTGGAGAGGGAAAAATCTAATAAAATAAATAAATAAATAAATAAAAATAAAAATAAACAGAAATCTGCATTTAAAACTATAGCAAAACTATCTGGTAGATGGGGGTGGGGATTATAATGAAATTTAAAACGCACCCGCGGTTTGATTAAGTAAAAAGTTTTAATTAAATATTGTTTTTGAAATCGTGAAAAGATTTCAAAGCGAAGTAAAATGTAGTGACGTCATTTACGACTCCCACTGTAAATCTGACCAATGAGAACGCTCCATTACGACTATGGAACGCTTTCGTTGGTCAGAAAATAGATTGCCTTTAAAATCAGAGGTAACTTTTCACAATGTTTTTTATAGATTTGAAATTCTCAAGAGTCATTCACGGCTGTAAAGAAAAAAAAATAAAGCAACCCGAATATAAAAATTTTAACAATATTACATTTAAAACGCACCTTCGCTTTCCTTTAATAAAAAGTTTTAATTAAATATACTTTTTAAAATCGTGGAAAGGCTTCAAAGCGAAGTAAAATGTAGTGACGTCATTTGCAGCTGCCACTGTAAATCTGACCAATGAGAATGCTCCATTACGACTATGAAACGTTTTCATTGGTGAATGAGTTTCTTTTTCTCGTGGATAGGTTGACCCCGGAATTGTTATACATGAAGGGGTTTTATATATATAATTAATTGGTTCTCGAGGTCATCGAACTTCAGTCTTATCGAACATGTTTTGGATGGTCTAGGAAGAGCCATCCAACAGGCGCAGCGTAACCCTCTTACCGGGACCAACCAAGAATTAAAAGCATCGCTTTAGGAAGAATGGGCTTTGTTGCCACAAACATTTATTGACACCTTAATAAAAAGTATGGAAACTCTTTTTGAGGCTTGTATAGCAGCGGTCGGTGATTCCACTGCATATTAGATAGATTTTTCCCGAGATAAATGCTTTACCTCTGGTTCGCGATTTAACAGTTTTTGATATATCATGTTTCTTGTTTCAAAATTAAAATATTTTGCATATTGTTATGTTGCTATATCCTTTCTCCCTTTATAATGTACCTTTGTGCCAAATTTCGTGAAACACAGTGAATAGTTCATTAGTTTTCACAAATTTTATGTGTATGACCTTAATTTTGAAAATGAGTCTATTAATCTAACTAATAAAAGAACAGATCGCTCTGTTAGCGTGTGTGCGATCGCTGGCGAAAACTGCGACATGTAAGAGGCTCAAATTCTTTGTTAAAATAATCCAAGAACTCTCTAATGCAGGGGTGCAAAAATCTAGGCGCCAGCAGGCAGTTTCTCACCACAAAATTTATTTCGTTTTTCTTCGTCTAATATTTCGTGTAAAATTCCTGCTAGAATGCTATTAAATTTTGAGCGAAAGAAACTTTAAAATTTTAGTGGTGAGAGACTACCCTTCTGGCGCCTAGATTTTTGCATCCCTGCTCTAATGTACCTGAGAATGAGAATTTAAATATTCTGATAATTAGTTGAGAAATGAATTAAAATACCTAATTTAGAAAATTGGAAAAGTATTCACAATTCATTAAAAGCACAGATTTTTATCAAACCGCAGAATATTTCTTAGAAAATTAGAAAAAAAAGGAAAGGGATTAATGCAAATACAGCTCTGCTATGGCAATAAATGTACAGGAGTTTTTTTTTATATAGGTCTGTATCTTAAATTCAACTGGGCTAAAAAATTCAAAAATTGTACACTTAGACGCAAAAAAATCCCCTTTTCAAAAATTCTAAAATTTAATACGTTGTAGCTAGGAAATAAAAAAAAATTCACGAAAAATCCACTTATAAAAAAATATTTTCATTATTTCCTTGGAAAAATGTCTGAAATTTCTGCCCTGGTCGCAGATTTTCCTTGGAGAAAAGTGACACCTTTCATTAGCAGGCATTTTTGAACGAACATAAAATTTAAAAAATATTAAATTTATAATTTTAATTTTTATGCACTCACATATAGAATGTTTAATTGATTTCATATATGGCTAGTTCCATGGGTTTTGTAGTGTAAGTCACATTAACTTATAATTACTATGCTTGTTTGCCACCGTTATTTTCAAAATGTCAGCCTGGCCTTAATCAGTTAATGAGAATGAGCCGATAAAATAAGTCAAATTTTTTTCGTTCTAAAACACTGGTAGCCAAAAATCGTAGCCTGTGACTTACACTACAAGTACTCATGGAAATAGCCATATGTAAATTTCTTCATTGTAGCTCAGTGACAACCTCAGATATTATTTACTATTGGATTAATTGCTTGATATATTTTTAAAATCTCATTTTAAAAGCCACAGCAAAACAGTCACCGAAACTGAAACTGATTTTTATGCTGTTATTCCCTGGAACGCTTTCGTTTTTTTTTTTTTTTTTTTTTTTTTTAATATATTGTACAAAGATTTTAAAGCTATACATGTAGCTTTATTTTTAAACGAAGTTTAATATTATTATAATTTTATAAAAGTCATCCGCAATTTTTTATTTTATAAAAATTCGATTTTTAAAAAGGAAAAGAAATACACTTTATTCCATAAATCATACACCGAATTTATTAGACTAATGAAAACTATCGAACTGATCGATTTGCAACTTTCAAATAGTTTGCAAGACAAACCAAAAATTTTTAAAAATAGGGAACATCCAAATTCAGGACTGGGAAGGGTGGTCAATAATTTTTTTATAGTGGGTGCGATGAAATATTTAAAAACGTACCGTTTTAGATGTGGATATTTGACAAAGCTCTATAATCAGGGCTCTCAAATGGTCCGCCAAATGAACATCAATATTTTCTTATAAAGATTTTTGATTTATATTTTTCTTGTAAATTGCGCTGAAATCGCCTTCGGAGATTACCGTAATTTCCGGCGTATAATCCGCGGATCAAACAATTCGTTTTTGACCCAGAAATTTTATTTAGTAATTGGTGCCAAATATTTACTGTGATCGAAACAGTTAGATTTTGTTTTCAGAATTTTCTGGGTTAAAAAAGAATTGTTTGATCCGCGGATTATACGCCGGAAATTACGGTAGTTTTACCACAAATGCTATAGAAACCTACCATTAAATTTTCTGTTAAAAATATTGGGGTTCAGTTAGCGGACCATTTGGGAGCCCTGTATAATAAAATCACTTATTTATTTTAAATTTCATAAGTGTACTTATTCCTATTTTCAAATAGAAATTTCATCAATTACTTTAATTTTTGCTGGAGTCCCCACCAACTTCATTAATATATCTATGGCTAGGTTGTTTAAGGGGGTTTCCATCAGGAAACAATTTTGTTAAGAAAAGAGTTCACCCCCTGCTGGTGAAATGTGTAACCAAAAGATTCAGATTTTTTTTTTTTTTTTTTTTTTGCAAGAACACGCCTGCTATACGGTGCCGTAGTCAGCGGGGACCCTGTCAGTGTTGCCAGTGGGCTACTTTTTAAAAATTCACATTTCTTGATTTGCACCAGTTTTTTGGAATGGCAAAATTCCGTTTGTTTTCGGCTTTATAAATATGTCATTAAATAAGATGCATTTTACTATTTCAAAAAAGTGGTGCCAGTCAAGTATCTGAATTTAAAATAAGTAGCCCATCTGGCAACACTGGACCCAGTTCGAGGTTTTTTTTCAATTCCAGATGGGGTTCTTTTTATGAGATTTTGCAGTATAAATTTTAGGTTCATTTAAGAATATTATTATGGAAACGAGCACAGCCGAACGATTCAGCTAGTATATAAAATTAGTAGTTTTATTAGAGATTAGTAATTTTAACGATGCATAATTCCTCAATTTCTTCATAAAAAGCTTTCCGCTTGCTAACGTTGGGTAAATTTTATCGAATAATTCAAATACGATGTTAAAATTGGTGTTTGTGTCGAACATTTTAGTATTTTTTAGAATATCTTTGATGAACTAGACCCCCTAAGCTAATTGTTTCACATAAATCGAAAGAAGATACAATTTCCAGCCAAATGACAGTTTCTGATTTTACTTTTTAATTGGGTGATAAAATTTAGACATTTTACTCATAAATTAGTTTTTAATTGTATGGGCCATATTTTTCGCTGTTTGTAGATTAATTTACTACCTAAAATATTAAGTTATCATAAAAAGTCTGACTATGAAATGTGGCAAAAAAACGAAAAATATTAATGCTGTTTAACCTCCTCAGTCCTGGTGTCGTCCCTAGGAGAGACTAAAGAGCACACTTTAAATGAATTTTAATGTTTTTAGAATGGTTAAATTTACTTCTAGACATTTTTTATAAACGTGTGCATGTCATTATTCATATAGAGGCTGATTCTTTGAAAATGTTTCCTAGAAATTATAAACAGATTTTTGTGGTCTTTCGTAATATTTGACTCAGTATTGTTTGAGTATAGAGTGGTAGGCGTTTTTCTAAATATAATAATAATAATAATAATAATAATAATAATAATAATAATAATAATAATAATAATAATAATAATAAAATAATAATAATAATAATAATAATAATAATAATAATAATAATAATAATAATGCAACATATGTATTTCCGTTTTATTTAAACCTTTCCGATGCGGAGTAATTCCATTTTAAAATGGTAAAATGAATGACTGATAGAATTTGCGAAAAAATTCTTACAGAATAAATGATTGTTTATTTTCATGTACCTTCTAAAAGCTAAACGATAATTTAAAATTCTGAATGCCTGTATAATTAAAACTGATTGATTATTTTTGTGACCACCACTTTGAACTGGTTAAAGAACTTCAATTTAATTATAAATTTACATTTATGTAGTTTCAAATGGTCCGGGGTACAAACGTAATTTATTTTTTAATTTATGATTTTATTTGTCTTATTTTTGAAATCATATTATATGCGTATTTTTATAATTGTAATTTATTAACGTAAAATAAAATTTAATATTTAAAAATAAAAATGTATTTATATTTAAATGTCGATATATATCCAAAAACAATAAGGAATATGCATTTTTTTTTTCATTTTTCAGTACAGAAAAGAACAGAAAATTAATTTGTCTAGATATTGATTTGAAAAATATTTTATTTAAAAAATAACGAGAAAAATTATAATACTATTCAATATGTGATTGAATATTTCAAATGGCATCCTCAAAACGAAAATATTCTGAAGACATTTAATCCATATATAACTAAAAATAATTATGCAAATTCTCGTAATTTTATCTGTAATAGAAATTTAGACAAATGAATCTAAATATGTTACATCTTGAGAAATATTTTCCAAGATAAAATTATTGCAGTACTCGGGGAAAACAATGCAACTACAGATAGTTCAACAAATATATTATTCTACCTTGAAATCTTCTTATATTTAAATGTGGTTTACGTCATTTTATTCCAAATATCATAGAATTGTTTTTCAAGGCATAAAAGTAAAAATGAGATATTTTTTCCTAGTTTTTATATTCCGATCTGACCTAAAATTACTTCCCTCTATAAAATGAAACAAAACTTTTCCGAGAAAGTGATACATCGTTCTTTTATCTAGGAAGTGATAACACAGCAGTTGTGATAAGAAGGAATAGTTGAACATATATATGAAATTCTTAAAATTTCCTATCACCCAGCAGCATACGTATCTGTATTAGAATGACGCAATAGCACGATTTTAAATGATAAAAATATGTTGTTTTCGTATCATATATTGTAACAAAAAACAATAGATTGACACAAAAGCATGCAAGATACTAAAGACTTACTGTTCGCCCTTATGTATTTTTTTATTTTTAAAAAATGGCAACTAAATTGAACACGTACAATGTTTTGCAGAACAACGAACTGGATGAAGAAATTTTACAATGTGATGCTGGATTCACATTTATTGATCTTTTACCTAGAAAAATTGTACAAGGACGTTTTTTCACACCCACTGTTTATGAAAATTTCAGGTAATATAATCTTTAATTCACATTTGCATTTTGTCAATAATGTTAACAATAATAATATATTTTTTTTACGCATTATTCTTTGCTCATCCGTTTTAGACGATAGTGTTACGCTGCTGGTAAAGATGATAATTTTAGATATTTTCGACAATTTTTGTTTATTTTTGTTTATTTTTTAAACAATTAAAAATACTACAAGCAAACCAATTTTGTTCATACTGGCTCTCTTTGTCAAATACTGCTTTAACATTTAGACGTTTGCATTTTGCCGATATGCAACAATATTGGGATAATTATTCAGCTATTTATTTCCCAATATTTCTTCAATATTGACATTATATGCCGCATAATTATAACGTAAAATGTAATTCTTCTAATAGTTGTATTTCAAAGAAAATATTTTCCTTTAAAATTTAATGTTTAACCAATATTATTCGATTATAAGAATTTACAATGAATTTTGTTTTGCGCACAATATGAGGTCCTTGAATAACTGATTTTGCTTTGATATTACAAGTACATGCTAAAAATTAATCCTTAAACTAGCAACGAGACACACTTGTCTCTCTTTATGGCTGAAAAAGACAGACACTCCATTCACTTAATGCAATTTTGTGACAATATTATTTCTTAATATAACTGCTATGATCAACATAGTTTTGCTATTATCTTTAGTTTCTGTATCTGTTGGATTACTATGTTTCAGATCTTTAAAATCCTATTGTTATAATGCTGTAAAAAATATGCCTTTAAATGTTTTTGATAATGTTATTAAATGATGCTTTTGAAATTTTCAGTAACTATTGTATCTTACTATAAACGCTGTTTCTTAATACAAACAGTCATGTGGCTGTTACCATAGTTACTAACCTAAGATAACGGCTTAGGAATAACCAACTAAGGGATAATGAAAAGGGGATGTTTTTCCTTGAAAAACCAATTTCAGAGCTGCCAAGTCTCCGACTTTTTCGATGCTAGTATTTTGTACAAAATTTTTTCTTTTATTAAAATGTGATTTAAAATAGCAATTTTTTTTCTAAAATAATTGTGGTGTTACAAAATTAGGTAACTTGGAAACTCTGCAAATTTTCCAATCGCTAGTATAGAGAAGGCTTGCCAGATATGTGATCCCAAGACCACACTTCGCAAACGAGGAATTTCTCTGTGACCCACCAAGCATTTGGCATTTTCCCTTTTTAATTTGATTCAGAAGAGCACTTTTGACGAACACTCCTGTAAACATTGCAGCTCTGCCAAGTTGGAGAATTTTTTTATTCAAAATATGAACCACTATTTCAGAATTTTAATCTTCACTTATCTAATAACAAAATTCTCTGGTTAAATAAAGAGAATATAATTAATAAAATAAATTTGTAGCTTGGAAAAAAATACAATGTGGCAACACTGCCCGGAGATGCAAACATCAGAAAGCATTTGGTTAAATAAAACATTTTGAAATTTGAGCTCCAAGAGAGAGAAATTGGGTACATAGCGCATTTTTTTTTCTAATTTGAAAGAAACAAAAAAGATTCTCGGCTCTTCTTGACGTTGCAACTTGTTAAGTAGGCGCATGTATCTGGTCGGGCGGTTATACTTAGATCTCTCGGACAAGAACTGTACTCTCCTTTATTAGGTACGACCTGTAACATAGATCCTCATGAATCACACATCAGATTGTGGCCTCATCAACCTTCATCACCATAGGTAGTGTCCTCCTCGACTTCGTAGGATTTTCCTCGACCTGACTGACGAATTTCAGTGTCCTAAAGGTCTCACATTGCTGACAATGTCTTTTCCCGAATAAAACATTTGCCACTTGAAACCTGGCAGCCTTTAACCCCTTGAAGGGCTCCGGTATATGTTATATACCACTTAATTTTAATTCCCAAATGCCGCATTGACACCAAAATTTAAGAATCAACTTTTGTTCCATGTCATATACTCGAAGAAAAGCTTTTACTTTGTTTCATATAAAATTGTTTATAAATACCGGTGTCAATCAATCATTTTAACATTTTAGTAGCAGAAGTGCTTTGCCCCTCAAGGGGTTAAGTCTCTCCTTACATTAAATAAGAATGACCAAACGAGTTTCGAGAGTGTGGTAATCTCAAAATCTAAGTGTTCTTTTTCCAATGAGCCAATGACAGCATGCCTCTTCATTTTCTGAGCTACTCTGCGTTCTGACACTCTTACATGTAACAGAAGAATATATAACTATGATATTCAGGGTGATATTAAACCTATAATGAGTATTTTCAAATACTTGCTGCACCTTGTATATTGTATATTAGGGAAAAATGTTGTTAAATTATACTGCTTAGTTTTGAAGTGTGATAATTTACATAAGAGAAACTCAATCGATTAGGACGTGTAAAAAATGTTTGAAAAGTATTAAATACCATTTTTCATATTTTGTTTCGAAAGAAGTGAGCGTTCTTAAATATTTTTTCATCTGTACTGAAAAAAATAGTATGAGAGAACCTGACACTAAAAATTCATTCATTATTATTTTTTTTCAAGGAAAAATTTTCAATGACCTTTATAAAAAGTTCTTAAAAGTGGAAATTCCTACTCTTTATAAATTTAAATACATAAAATAATCACTAAAAAACATTATTTTATATTAGTAAATTAAGAATTTCCATATACCGTCCTATTTTGGATCTATTATTGCTGTATAAATGGAACAACGAAAAATATAGCACTAACATGACAGTATTGCGAACATAGTCTTATTTTTAAATGCTTTTTACGGCTTAAAATGCCATTGAAAAAAGTAAAACTAACGGAATGAAATTGCGGATCTATAAATGTAACAAAGTTTGCATGATATTTATTATCGCTTTGAAAATGAGGAATATTTACGGTTGAAAAATAACCAAATAAAGGAGACATATTTTCGCAATTGCTACGACAGCAAATACCATTTTTAAAGAGACAGTTTCTTCAGTGGTTTAAAAACAAAACTGTGCTACTTGGTTTATTTAAATTAATTTTAGATATTCTCTGTATTTTCTATGAAATATTAACACCCACTCTCAAAGCCTACGGTTTATGTTTTCCATAATCCTGTTTATTTAAAAAATATTGTCCAAAATATAAAGTTACTTCATTTCAAAGTTCATCTAAAAATATATTTTGAAAAACAATATTAACTGCACGTAGAAAGTTTTTAAGAATGTTATAAAAATTTGAATTTCTTAAAATCACTACTACTTTTTAATCATTTATATTTCTATCCAATTTTATTTAAGATTTTTCAAATGTGTATTACACAAGGCCGTGGCTTTTTTCATACATCTAATATTACATTTAATATACAGTCAGCTTTCGTTAATTCGAACTCGTCGGGAACTCAAGAAATGTTCGAATTATCCGAAGTTCGAATTATGGAAAGTATGAAATGAAAACATTCCTAATATGGTACTATTACAAAGGAGTTAATGTTGTAGTGTTTTTTAAATTTATTTCGTCTGTTATCATCAGAATATGACTTAATATTAAATTAGAATGTATAAATACATAAACTAATTAAAAGATTAGAAACAAGCACAATGGAAGAAAATTTTAAAGTGTTATTGATCGACAGACGGGGCACTAGAAAATGGATATCAAATGCATTGGATTATATCTGTGGCTTCCGGTAATAACCAGGTAAAGTAAATTTTTGAAAAAAATGAGATAGTTTGGGAAAGTGTAACTTTAAAAGAGTACTTTCATCTGCCATATTACTGAAAAATGAAAATCGAATACTGTAATTTCCGGCGTATAATCCGCGGATCAAACAATTCGTTTTTGACCCAGAAATTTTATTTAGTAATTGGTGCCAAATATTTGCTGCGATCTAAACAGTTAGATTTTGTTTTCAGAATTTTCTGGGTTAAGAAAAATTGTTTGATCCGCGGATTATACGCCGGAAATTACGGTATTTCCGTCATAGGGCGACTATAAATTTTCATTTAAAAATTGATTTTTTTAAAAAAATTGGTTCTCTTTTAATAAAAACCATTTTTATATAACTATTTTGACAAAAAAAGAGGTTCTTATATCCTAATTGAATATAGTGAAAATTATTAAGTTCTAATCTATTTTATAAAATTAATGACAAAAAAAAAACATTTTAAAACTTTAAACGTTAATTACTCAAAATATTAAAAATGTGCCTTACCTCGTTATTACCGGAAGCCTCTGATATGGATACTTGTTCGGAACAATTTTCACAAAAATCAAAGAAAGAAAGTTATTCAAATGTCCCGAAATCCTTGAGAAAAGAGAGAAAAATGAAAATTCGGAATTCTCGTTAGTTCGAATTAAACGAAGTCAAGAGGAAATTAGTTCGAATTAATGAAAATTTCTAATGTTATTCCGCCATTGAAAATTTCGGGACTTCATGTTTAGTTCGAATTAAGCGAAGATTCAAATTATCCGATTTCGAATTAACGAGAGTCGACTGTAATTGTATCAGTGATATATGTATATACATATATATATATATATATATATATAGTGCAAAACGATGAAATCTAACACATCTTCATTATACTTTTCTTTAAAAAAGGTGGGAAGTTTAATTCCATGCACAGATTTACCACAGATACAATAAAGAATATCTACAAAAATAGTTAAAATTTAAAATCATAAATACAAAAAAGCCGACGTCAGCGGTGTAAAAATCTAGGCGCGAGAAGGCAGTTTCTTATCACTAAATTTATTTCGTTTTTTTCTAATATTTTGTGAAAATAGATGTTAGAATGATATTAAATTTTCAGCGAAGAAAATTTTATAAATTTAGTAGTGAGAGACTACCACTGGCGTAGATTTTTGCACCCTTGGCCGTAGCATTTTTAAAACTTTAAAGTGAAAAAAATATGAACATGAAGAAAAAGCCATTTAACGTTTTAATTTGTATGAATAATTGCACTGCATACATTACCAAAATTTAAATATATTGCCATATAGTTAACGTATAGGTAAAATAGAAATGTCAAAATATTCAGAATTAAACAGGTTTTCATTTACTTTTTAAAAAGGAAAATTGATTTTTTTTACCAATTTTCACACTAGGGTCCAGTTTAGCCCCTATCAAATTAATATATCTTTATTTGTACGAGAATTTGTTTTACAAAAAACATGTAAGATGTACAAAGGAAAACAGGGTTAATTAAATAATTTAAATAATTTTAAATCAAAATTCTGGTGTTAAATATTTCTATAAATCTGGATTAAAAAGTCCCGTCTCTGTAGTGTTAATGTAAACATGAACATGCAAATATTCACATGAACGTCTTTCAATCAACGTCTAATTAAAGTTTTTTTTATAGCAAAACCTCTTTTTTGTGATTCTATAATGCGAAATGAATTCTATAAATAATTAATGCGTGATCAAAAGTTTTAAAATTATTATTTATTGCAATTTCAGAACTCTCTTTGACCGTGCCAATGAATTTTTGCGAAGGAACAGGAAATGGAAGATTGTCTCTTGCGAGAGTGTCAAATTCAATTTAAGTTTTGGTAAAGTAGATCCCTTTAAAACCACATATGAGGAGGATGGGGATTCATATAATTATTTTATCAGAGGTCTAAGGTAAGCATATAAAGATTTTTTTTTAATTATAGCAGTTTAACGGTGAAACTTAGTTTAGAATGAACGAATTACAGAATTTCAAAATTGAGTGGATCCCATATGCAAGGTGTAAACGAAATGTATTCTTATGTTCAAAATTAAGGTCACAAACATAAAGCTGATGGACTATTCACTCTGTTACCACGAAATTTGGCATAGAAGTATATCACAATGGGCGAAAGAATATAGCAACATAATAATATGAATAAGATTTTAATTGAGAATTAAGAAACAGGGTATATCAAAAAGTGTTAAATCATGAATCAAAGATAAAACATTTATCTCGGGAAAAATTTGTCTAATATGGTGTGTGATCACCGTGCATTTCCATACAAGCCTCACAACAAGCTCTCATATTGCTTATGAGGATGGTCAATAAATATTTGTGGCAACAAAGTCCATTTTTTTCAAAAGAGTGGCTTTTAACTTTTGGCGGGTCCTGGGAAGGGGTTATGCTGTGCAATGGCTCTTCCTAGATCCTCCGAAACAAGCTCAATAGGATTGAGATCCGGAGATCTCGATGTCCTTTTCATATGGAGAGCCATTGCACAGCGTAATACCCCTCCCAGGGCACGACAGGAGTTAAAAGCCCAGCTTTTGAAAGAATAGGCTTTGTTGCTAGAAACTTTTATTGGCTCACTCACAAACATTTATCTCGGGAAAAATTTGTCTAATATGGTGTGTGATCACCGTGCATTGCTATACAAGCCTCACAACAAGCTTTCATATTGCCTATGAGGATGGTCAATAAATATTTGTGGCAACAAAGTCCATTCTTTCAAAAGCGTGTCTTTTAACTCCTGGCGGGTCCTGGGAAGGGGGTTATGCTGTACAATGGCTTTTCCTAAATCCTCCGAAACAAGCTCAATAGGATTGAGATCCGGAGATCTCGATGTCCTATTCATATGAAAAGCCATTGTAGAGCGTAACACCCCTCCCAGGGCACGTCAGGAGTTAAAAGCCAAGCTTTTGAAAGAATGGGCTTTGTTGCTACAAACTTTTATTGGCACACTCACAGTATGAGATCTTATTATGGGGCATGCGTAGCAGTGCACGATAATCACAATCCGTATAAGGCAGATTTTTCTCGAGATAAATTCATGATTTAACACTTTTTGATATAACCTGTTTCTTAACACTAGAACCGATGTAGAGGCTATTTTGACCGCTATCAAATAAAAATATTTTGATTTGAATTAGTAATATCTTTCTAAAAAAGTTCAATATAAATCATAGCAAAATAAGTTAAATAAATAGGTTTAAGAATGTTAAATAAAAATTCTGGTATGTAATATTTTTAGAACTCTTTAGTAAAATTTCCTTTGGTTCTAGAGTTAACTCACAATTAACCCTTTCCGGCACGGGCAAAAGCTGTAGTAAAATGAGAAATTATCGACTGACACCGGAATTCACAACCGAATTTTTTAGATATTTTGAATTCCTTAAATTTAGCTTTTATTTTAAATCCAAAATTTTACTAAAATATTATTGGTGACGTTTGCAAGTTTGGAATTAAAATTAGGTATCCCAGACCGGGCACAGTGTGCCGGAAAGGGTTAAAAGCTTGCTCATATTGTTATGTTGCTATATTCTTTCTCCCATTCTAATATACCTCTGAGAAAAATTTTGTGGCATCACAGTGAATAATTTCCCACTTTTCACAGATTTTATATTTGAGACCTTAAGATTTGATACGAGTATAGTTACAACTCTTATAGTTCATAATAAGCGGCAAACCAAGCAATTTTCACATTCCAAACAAGGATCTGAATCAAATTATTAGATCAGAAAAATTAGGGTGTCATACATTAAACAGACCTCGAATTCCCATTGATAAGTTTAACATTCACACAGTGTTGCCTGTTTGGCTTCCAATTTTAATCAGAAATTTCAGATTCACAGGACAGTATGAATAAAAATATTTTTAGATTTATTTAATTACAGATTTTTCTTGATTATTTAAAGCAAAAAAATTTCTTTAGAATGTTCCGGTCTGAAGTTGAAATTTCGGGATATAATTGGAGGCCAAACTGGTAACCTTTCAATCACACAGATTATTTAGGAAATTTTAGACACCTTATCTTTTATGTGTGTCCCCATCCAAGGTTCATATGCTTCAAGGACTTTAAAGCACCATTGCCCAGAATTGTTGTAAAGTAATATTTGCCTTATCTAATGAAAATAAATTATATATGTTCAAATATTGCGATCAATATTTTACGAAATTTTTGAAATCCAATGAATCTCTTGATACATACGAATCTTGACATTATGAAATTCTGAAAAAAAGCCCTCTGAATACTAGGCCTGAACGCTGACACAAAACTTGCTTCTGGAAAAGTTTCCCCCTGTGTACGATTCCTTGACTTTAATAAGTAAAATCTATTTTTTTCAATTTTAATGGTAAAATTTAAATAAGGAGAATGAAATTTTTAAGAAAATACCAGTGTCCAAATTCTAGGGAGCATACAAACTCTGAACAAAGCGACCTACGACAACCGATATTTTTGTGTCAGCGTGTAGGCCTTGTATTTAGAGAATGGTGGCTTTAAACTTGTTAAGGGTGGTGTCTCATTTTTGGACAACTGAATTTTGATTCCAAAATGCCGCATTTGCACCAGAATATTATAGTGAAAATTTTAAATTTATTAAGTACTTGAACAAAAGCTCTTGCGTATTTTGAAATAAATTCCTCTTCAAATTCTGGTGTCATTTACTAATTTTAGCATTGTACAAACAGAAGTGTTTTACGCCGGAAAAGGTTAAACGCATTGCAAATTAATCAGTTTCAACGTAAGTAGTGTTAGTAACATTTCAAATAACGGAGTGTCCTATTCAAATAATCTTGGATGCTGACAGTAGCCATTTCTTGAAGACTTTTCTATTTCACTGAAACCAATGTACTTTTGTTGAGGATACCATTAAAATTTCTTAACCATTGCTGAAGTCATAAAAAAATTCCAGTAGGACAGGGCGCGAGATTTTCGTACTTTTGATTGAATAATTTTATTGAAAACCGTTATAAAACCGTTATAAAACCGTATTAAAAACTCTGTACAAAGATATTTTTATATGGACATGCATTATCATCTTTTAAAAATACGACTTTCTTTGTTGTTACAGTCTGAGGAATTTTAAAGATCAGGGGTGCACAACCTTTGGCCCGCGGGCCACAAAAATACCACTATTTTTATGCAGAATAATTTTCCTTATGGTAACGACAGAAACTTGGCTATTAAAAAAAAGAAACTACACTTCTCAAATATTCTGGTGGAAAACGATTTTCTGGTAAAAAGGTTGTGCATCACTGTTAAAGATAACTCCTAAAATAAAAATTACTTTTACATATTTAAGTCACAATCAGAAAATTACATTTTACGTATAAAATGTTGAAATCCGTACAATTTTTCTGATATTACCACATTTACCTGATACAAATATTAACAAAACGATTTTTTCAAATATTGGTACATTTGATAAAACATATTGCACACATAACATCAGAGATTAGTTACTTAAATATGATTTATGATACAATGCTATTCATCATTAAGATTATTAGTTTTTATTTTTTAAGCTAAATTGTAATAATCGTGAATGGGTAGCTTATTAAAGAGCCATCTTGAGTAAAACACCTGAATTTTCTAAATAACTGTTACCAGTACTTTTTTAACTATTGGCACCTAAATACCTGACTAAACATTAAAGAAAAACAAAACTTTTTTACATTCTGCATTTTAAAAATCTTTTAACCGTTTGCGGCGTTGGGCATATTCTTTGCATAATTGTGGAAAATAATGACTGATACCGGAATTTGAAAGCAACTTTATATTTAAATGACATAAAAAAATCTACATTTCACGCTTTCAATAAACCGAATATTTTTAAATGAAAATTCCAGAGCAGATGTGGCTTTTGAGAATTAAAATTAAGTAGATTCATGTTTATATCTCCGCTCCTCAAGGGGTTAATCCCTTGGGGACGAGCCACACGTATACATGCCGCAAAAAGGCTTACGAATCCTTGTTTAACCCCACCAAAAAAATTTACAGTAAAATTTGAATTATTTTATCAGAGCATTTTCTCGATTTAATAAGGCGCAAAGGGTATAGCCGGGTTTCTTAGTAAAATATGCCCTTGAGTCAACCACATCGAGTCCTACATGGATCGATAGCCCATAAAAAGAAACTCATTTCTCCCCAGTTTTAAGTTTGTATCTTAAGACCATGGGGGTAATGGCCCTAAATGCCTGTTTTGGAAAAGAACACATTGTGACGAAACTATTAATCAGATTTCAACGAAAAAAATAAGGGATGTAAAAAACCACCATACAAATGTTTGACAATTTTTTCAGATTTTTTAAAACAAAAGAACAAGTTTTCTAACATTTTTCCTGTTTTTAAATGTACATTTTAATTAAAAATAAACTGAAATTTCTGAGTGACTACCTTAATTTTTTTGCATGAAATACTATGAGACATGATGCATATTCACTATCAATTTCAATTTTCTACGTAAGGTGCATCATATTAAAAAAGGGCATAATCATATTCTGGCGGAGATATGGGGCGTGTCTTGGACAAATTTCACGCCTTCTTTTCAAATCTCACATAACAATTCACACGATATTTTTAAAAGAAGGCGTGAAATTTGTCCCAGACACGCCCCATATTACCGCCGGAATATGATTTTGCCTTTTTTTAATATGATGCACCATACGTAGAAAGTTGAAATTGATAGTGAATATGCATCATGTTTCATTTAATTTCATGCAAAATAATTAAGGTGGTCACCCAGAAATTTCAGTAAACTTTAAATTAAAATGTTCATTTAAAAACAGGAAAAATGTTAGAAAACTTGTTCTTTCGTTTAAAAAAAATCTGAAAAAATTGTCAAATATTCGTATGGTGGTTTTTTACATCCCTTGTTTTATTTCGTTGAAATCTTCTTAGTAGTTTCGTCACAATGCGCACTTTTCCAAAACAGGCCTTTAGGGTCATTACCCTCCATGGTCTAGAGATGCAAACTTAAAACTGGGGAGAAATGAATTTCTTTTTATGGGCTATCGATCCATGTAGGATTCGATGTGGTTGACTCAAGGGCATATTTTACTATGAAACCCGGCTATACCCTTTCTGTTTTGAAAAATCGATGACAAAACACTGAAAATTTCGCCTGAAATTGATTAAGTGTCATGTAAATACCCTGAAATTAGGTTTTTGATCCATTCAATTCTTAAATCGTGCTAACAAGTCGAATGGACCAATGTTATGAGTGACAAAAAGATGATAAAAATTTTGAATATGTTTTTTAAAAATGTATTTTCAAACAATCAATGCAAGTTTTCATCATTTAACCGTTGAAACTATCGACGTTTACTTTTTAAAAAATTGAACGAGAATTTTTTTAATTGTGCAGAAACCTTCCTAAAAATGTTATTTTAATTTTTGAAATTGCTTCAAAAATGAAAAATTAATGCCAAAAAATAGACCGCAAACTTCCAAACGCTGAGATTTTGTGAATGGTTTGATTTATTAATTTTAAGTTTTGTAATCACATACAATTATGTGCAGTACGTGCAAAGAGATGTTTGAATGAGTTTAAATCAATGAAATATTGATTTTTTTAGATAAAAATATTTGCACACTTAAGCGCAAATGAAATAAATTCAATACCAACATTATTTATTTTTGCATTACATAAATAAAAAATATCTCGGAAACACTCTTAAAATGAAGCCATGTCAGAAGAACCCACATATAAGGAAAGACAAGACTTTATGTAATTCTCTAGGAAATATACAAGCTTCGCCCAGATGGTGTTCATTCGAACTACAAATTTCGTCATAAAATAGGTTAAATACAAATAATAACGAACACGGGTAAATAAGCAAGTTGGATAGCTTTTAATAAAAATTCTGGTGGTGAAATACTTTTATAAATATTGAGTAAATTTTCCGGAACGTTGGTCAAGACCCGTTTCCTCCGAAACTACTCGACCGATTTTGGTGACATCTGGAATCCATATTCACTGGATTATGCCTGAGACTTATGGAAGATTTTTTTCTTCTGCGACTAAAACCTTTTATTTTTGAACAATGGTATTTTTTCAGAATTTTTTCATTTTTCAGATTTTTTCTGAAACTACTTATTATTATTTTTAAATGTTTACTACATATGATAGTATATTTATACTCTACAGCCAAAAATATTTCTTTTCGAAACTGCTCCAATAGTTTAGGAGTTAATGGAGTTTATAGCTGAAAAGTACAATTTTTCAGTTGTCTTGCACAGTTTTATCAAATATATGAGTTAAAGTATATATAAGCATTTGGATAAAATTTAGCTACATATAATAAATAAGTATTAATTGTTAAACTAATATCAATATGATTGGGCGTGGCGTTCCAGTCGTGTTTTCTTTTAAGGATCATTAAGAGATTTCAAGTTTCACACTACAGTGTTAAACCTATGGAGTTAGTCATCTAAACAGAAGCACATAAAACACATAAACACATTATTTTTTCTGTTCACCCGACTTAATGCTGTTTCTCTGCAGCACAAAAACTAAAATAAAAAATACCTTGTTAAAATTCAATTAAAAGTCACACATATTTATTAAGATGGAGCTTGGTGCAATATGTAATAGAAATGTGAATGTAGCAACGTTAAAAGCTCCAATTATATTAAATTATAAGTATACCTGTTTCCGTAGCATATAACTTACGCCATCGGTACTAAGGATGGCAGAAAATTGCTCACATATATAGAAGAGATGGAAGATTCAAGTTGAATGTTTAATAACCAATATAAAAACAAAGGATTGCAAGCAATAGCCAATAGGAAAATGGATGAAAAATGGGACGTAAACAGTGAGAAGTGCATAGAATGAAACAAACAGGTTACAAGCCTTCTATAATTGATACTGCTTGAACTACAACACCCTAGTTTCTCAAAATCACTTCATTCTTCTCCTCTTTTCGATATAAGCATTGTGTTATTTTTTTTCTAAATCAAGCTTTGCTACTGCTAAAATTCTTAGACAATATGATTTCAAAATAATTTTTGCCTCTTCAAAAAAACTCACCTTCTTCAAATTCAAAGAGCTTATAGAATTATTTAATGCATGGGGTATCTTTAGCATTAATTGCCAGTGCGCTCTTTTCCATATTGGCCAAACCAAATGTTCCTTAAAATTTCGCATTAAAGAATATTAACAATATATTTAGAAACAATAAAACAATAAATCCTCTATTGCAAAACCTTGCTGGGAGATGAATCATACTTTTGACTTCAATTAGGTTAAAATAATCTCTGATCCTACTTCTATTCATGAACTTAACTTCTTTCAAATATTTCACATTTATAAAAATTTTGACAACATTGTTAATTTTGAATTTGCCATTCCCCATTATAAAATTTTCTGGAAATATTACATTAAAATATGTTTTTCTTATTTTTTTTCTCCTTATGTATTTCTTATTGCTTCTGTTTCATTTCAGGGCTCCCAAATGGTCCGCGAACTGAACATCAATATTTTTTTGACAGAAAATTTCATGATAGGTTTCTACAGAATTAGCGCTAGAATTCACTTTTTAAGGTGGTTTCTTTTTAGTTTGCAAGAAAAATTTTAAAGTAAAATTTCTCAAAGAAAATTCTGACGTTCAGTTGGTGGACCATTTGGGTGCCATGCATTTCCATCCATTTTCCTATTGGCTGTTACTTGCAATTCTTTGTTTTCCTACTTGTTATTAAACCTTCAACTTGAATTCCCAATCTCTCCTACGTATATGAGTAATTTAGTGCCATCTTTAGCGCTGAGGACGATAAGCTATATGCTACCAAAACCGGTATGCTTATCTATACTACCGTAATTTCGGATGTATAAGCCGCATCTCAAACAATTCTTTTTCAACCCAGAATTTTTTAAGAAACAAATATAACTAGTTATATCGCCGTAAATATTTGTCCTCAATCACTAAATAAGATTTCTGGGTCCAAACAGAATTGTTTGATCCGCGGCTTATACACCCGAAATTACGGTAATAAAAGAACATCTCTCTCTCTCTTTCTCTCTCTCTTGTGTGTTTGTGTGTGTGTATGCGATGGCTAGCGAAAACTACGACACGCACAATACTCAAGTTTTTTTAAAAACTCGTTCAAGGTCTCTCCTGATGTACCTGAAGATCAGAGTTTAAATTTATTGATTAGCTTCATAGATATTAATTACGAATCGTAACTCACTCTCATCAAAAAGTCTTTTTTTTAATGTTCGGGGAATGAAAAAGCTTGCACATTCGCACAAGCACGTTTACGCACCGAAACGAAAGAAGAAACATTTTTCATCTTTATTTTTGTTTCTGGAACATTTTGCTTAAATCCAAATCAACCAAACTACTCGGCATAGTTAAATTTGAAAGACATTTTGAAAGATTGTACATTTAGGTCTCAAATGCTATAACCAATGCGAAAAACTGTTGCAGTTAACCCTATGAAAAAACAATCGCAAAAAGGGTTGTTTTTCCAAAACCATTTTCTTCTTTATGTCAATGCCCCTTCCGGGCCCAATTTTAGAGATATAAACAAACCAAAAATATGATCTGAAAGTTTATACTTTTTCATCAATGATATACCGTAATTTCGGGTGTATAAGCCGCAGATTAAACAATTCTTTTTGGACCCAGAAATCTTATTTAGTGATTGAACAGAAATATTTACGGTGATCTAACTAGTAACATTCATTTTTTAAAAATTTCTGGGTCGAAAAATAATTGTTTGATCCGCGGCTTATACACCCGAAATTACGGTAATCGGTTTTAAAAATTCCGGAATTTAATTCTTTCAAATATACCTCCTCGATCCATGTGATTTTTTGGCTTTGAAGGTGTCGCAAACCTCAATGGCTTAAAATATCGCCTATTACAGCATGTGCAGTATATCACTCTTGATATATTGCACATGCTGTAATTCTTTCTTTATGTACTACACATTCACATTACATTAAATACTCAAAAGAACCATGTGTTGGTGACATTTGTAACTATTTATTTTATTGTTACAACCCCCCCCCCCTTCTTGAACAATAACTCCGGCGATTTTGGTTTCATTCAGTTTACTTCTTCAAGCTACCTGTAGTTCCAAATAGGAACAGCCTTTATTATATCCTGAATTCTAAGCAGCCTGTGTATTAGATTTTAGTTAACTATCATTTTGACAACTTTTAGGCTATGGTTAATGGAAAGAAAGGATGAAAAAGAAAGAGAACAAAAAATAGGCTACTTTAATCTGATTCCTCAGCAACTGGAGAAAGAGGGAATTGTCAAACCAGCAAAATTCGAGACTTTGGATATGGTAATAAAGAGATTTAATTCGCAGCTACAGTCCAATCCACTTCCAGGTAAGTAAATTAAGATTTATTTATTATTATTTTACATATTTATATTGTCTAATTTCAGGCACAGTAGATAAAAAGAAAAAAAATTAAATGAATCTTAATGAATCTTAAATTCATGAACTTGTACTCGGGAAGGGGAAAAGTTAACCTAACAGGGAAAATTCGGTATGTGAAATCGAATAGATTTATGAGTTAACCCTTTGAGCTGTGGTGGGTAAATTTCTTCAAAATTCCAAATGCTACATTGGTACCAGTATTTTGCAAAGAAAAAAACCGATTGACGATATACACGAAAAACTGCATTAAATCTTTTTCAAACAAATTTGGTCGAATTTTCTGGTGTTGGTGTGACATTTCGGAATTAAAATTGTGTGGTAGAAATTTCTACCATCAGAGCTCAAAGGGTTAATAAGGACATTCATGATTAAATAATAATACGAATCCGTAAACATGCGTACCTAAAAAATTAAATTTAAAATAATAAACTCGCGGACGGGACATTCCCAAACACGTCAGATAGAAATACTAATAAAAAACCCCGGAAGTATTCTTTTGATCCAATATTTTCTTCTGTCGGGTATTCCAAAAATAACAATTTATGAAAACACTAATCTAGGGATTTCTTTAAGAGATGCTCTCCTGAGAAGAAAGAATAGCCATCGATTCCTATAAACTGAGTGATAAAATATATGAAGAGTTGCGGCAGCTGTACCATCGAAAATACGGAAAACAGCCACTAACAAGACCCAACATTAGGTTACATGTGAACGTGGGCTACTTTCACCTACCTCTCGAAAGCTGACTTTATCGTCAGATGTTGATGGTCTTTCAATGCTTTTTCATTCACCATGCTATCAAATTGTGTGAATTTGTTCACAAGCCTGATATTGGCCCTTGTTGGTAGCTGTTTCTCGTATTGTAGAGGTTACAGCTGACGAACTCTTCATATGTTTTATCACCCAGTTTAAAAGAAACGATGACTTTTCTTTCTTCTACGGAAAGCATTTCTTCAAACATCTGTGAAAGATATCAATAGATTAGTGTAAAAATGGATCGTTATTTTTGGAACAGCCTGCATATGAGTAGTGAATGAAGATTCTTCTGATGAGATTACGTAAATACTAGATTTTAACCTTCCTACCCTGAATGGGTCTAATCGACCCATAACTATAATTTGTTTTACACGATTCGAATCAGAATTTTTTTCATAAAGAAAGTTAAATAAAAGATTCAGATATATAAGTCAATTAAATATATTAAAATATTTTAAATAGCGATTCTCGTGTGAAATGGTTTTATCTAGATTGAGTAAAATTTGAACAGGGTAGGAAGGTTAAGAATGATAAGTGAAAGATTCAACTCTTTTTTTGGAAAGCAGGCGAATTTCCGCTCATTATATCGAGGATAATTTCCTAAATTTTCAAGGTATTCAACTAAGCCTTCTATATGAGTTACTTTATGTAGTTCATTACCAAATTCTGGTAAAGAAAATTTGTTACCTTACGCGCGTGTGCAGTTAAAATTTATTTCATACAAACGATCATTATTCTTAAAATATTTAATAAATGTATATTCAATTTACAGTATATTGTTTCTGCTGCAGCTTGTAAACTTTCCTGAAAATAGCATTAGACTTTTTATAAAAATCTTTTATACTACAAATAAAGAAGCGAAAACTTATTATCTCCATGAACACATTGCTACATTTATTCAAATAATGTCAAATGATGCAAATTTCATGCATAGTTAGGTGCAACAATTGCAGATCATTTCAAGTTTTTCTGATATATTGTAATCGCACCATTTTAGAGCATTTGTAATTATGTAAATGCGTAGCACCTATAGTTGTCGTTCAGTCCGTCCGTCTGTCTGTTTGTCTGACCGTCCATCAGTCCGTCCGCATGTAACAGAGCAAAAACTACCGAACCGAATCGTTTTAAATTTAAATATATAAATATTACATAATTTTGTCGAGCCATTTCAAATATCATAAAAATCAGATGCATAGTTCAATTAAAGGGACAATCAAAAGTATTCCGATACATTATGGGCAATGGTGGAAAAAGTTTCAAGTGCATTCTAATGCTGTTATATTCTTTTGATCAAGATAAAATTGATATGTATCTGTGAAGTATATACTATAATATATATCCTGAACAACTTGTGGTACAAAGAATTATTTATTACTAAGTTACAGGGCCCCACAGAAGTATTTTATTACATAATGGCCTAGGGAGAACATTGTTTGATGCGCGTTCTAATTGTATTGAACTATTTGACATTTTATGAAATTGATATACGTTTATGAGGATTACTACAAGTTACTTCCTCACGTGCAATTTTCAACTTCGTTTTTATTCAGTTTTCCTTCGCTTTAGTAATGACTTACTTATTTAAATCGTCACAGAAATCTATAACACCGTCTCCTGAATGCCAGGCCTTAGCACTAACATGGCGGCTGCCAAAGGCGGACCTTTTTAGGTGCGTTCGTAATTATGTAAATACGTAGCACCTATTGTTGTCGCTCAGTCCGTCCGTCTGTCCGTCTGTCCGCATATAACAACGCAAAAACTACCCAGCCGAATCGTTTGAAATTTAAAATACATAATTATAACATAATTTTGTAGTCATTTCAAATTTTATGAAAATCGGATGGATAGATCAATTACAGGGACAATCAAAAGGATTCCGTTACATTGCGGTCAATGGGGAAAAAGTTTCAAATGCATTTTAATTGTTTGAAATTTAAAACATATAATTATTACGTAATTTTATCGAGTCATTTGAAATGTTATGAAAGTCGGAAGCATAGATAATTTACAGGGACAATCAAAGGTATTCCATTACATTACGGTCAATGGGAAAAAAGTTTCAAATGCATTTTTATGATGTTACACTCATTCGAACATAATAGAATTGGAATGAATCCATGAAGTATATACTAAAATTTGCATTCTGTACAATCTGTGATGCAAAGAATTTTTATTATTAAATTACAGGGCCACACAAAAGTATTCCACTACATAAAGCTATACGGGGAAACATTGTTTGGGGCGTGTTTTAATTATATTGAACTATTTCACATTTTATAAATAAGATATACGTTTCTAAGGTGTAATAAAAATTACTTTCTGTATATTTACAGGAACACAAAAAAGATTTCGACTACTATACTGTATCCGAAGTACGCTCTACTATATCAACAAGATTTGAATATTTTTAAAACTTCGTTATTGTACGAACGCACCTGATTTGCTACGTTCACGTGCAATTTCCAACTTGTTTAGTTTGTGCACAGTCGCTTAAATTTTGAAGCAGAAAATTTTTTAAAGTGTTTTTCAATTTTTTTTTTTAGATTAAACAAGTTGAAGAAATCTTGATAAATACCTGTGTCTAATATTAAGAGACCGTACATCCGTTACAAAAAATCAGCCTTCCTCGACCGCTATTTTTATGTCAGTAATCAGACCAATATCCAGGGGTGAATATATGATCTTTTTATTTTAGTATACACTATCTTATATATCTTGTACATTAATTCTTAATTCGTCAAGTATTTCTCTAGATTTTTAACAAAACGTTTGAACTTGAAAGCGTCCAGATTGTTTTGATCAGATAGTGTATACACAGAATTTTAAAAATGTTAAAAATGTAGCTGTACAAAATGAGGTTTTAGCACGATATTTGAAAGTCTGTAATTGAATCAGTATCTTAGCCTAAAATTCTTTCCGTTTCCATATACAAATTAGCACAGTATATTGCGAAACCATACATATTAGCAAGTCATTGGACAATAAAAGATACCGACAAGTCTGATACTTTTATTCCGTTCAAATGTTATTTCTAAAAGAAAAAAAAAAAAAAAAAAAAAAAGATTTTTGTAAATTCTTGAGCCTCACAATATTTCGTTCAACCCATCAGAATGGGCACGAGATGTTTTGAAATCCCAAGAACGCACAGTGTATTAATGGTTGTCATTTTGTCACCAATAAACATACATAATAATCGTCACCTTATTTCGCCAGAATCAGTTGCTACAAGTTCTGCTATAAAATGAGTCGAAGAAAAAATAGTGGTTAAGACTGTAAAAACCATATTCACTCTGGGCCTATCTGGCCCGACGCGCATCCTCCTGGGTTAAAGATTTCATGTATTGTTCTAAGAAAATTTTAGCCAAAGCGTGGCTGCCAACTTCTACGCCTATTTACAGTCAAATAAACATATTAGAAACAGAAATTTTATTAAATAATTAAGAATATGTACTGTAATGCATAACACTGCATATAATTGGTATACATATTACTAGAACATTTTTGTGGTTCGAAACATGTTTATAAGATTTAAATAGGCGTAGAAGTTGGCAGCTCTGCCAAAGTAATGAGTTACCAGAAAGTAACTATAAATTACAAAAGCCTCTTAAATATAAATTTCCGCAATGATTTAAAAATATTACTTCAAATACCATGATTAAGTTCCATTCTTCTGTTTTTTGTTTTTAACAATTCATTAGAAGACAATATTAGATAATTTTTTAATTTTTGTAAATTTTAAATTTTAAATTTCAAAATACTAATTATGATTGAAAATGCTACTCAAATATCATGTAAATATATAAATAAGTAATGTAATTTTTTTTGAAAATAGTATGAAATTGACCGAAAAATTCATATTTTCTTAACATTACTTAAGAGGGTCCGGGTTACATTTTAAAATAATTTTTATTTATTGAGTTAAAATTTTGAATTTTTTGTGATGATTAACCATATAAATGGAAAACAAAATAACATGATAAAACTTCATACTTTTTTTTTCAATTTAAAATTTAAAATTTATTAATAACAGTTGGGCAATTTAAAATCGCTGTAATATAAATATTACTTGTAAAATTTCAATTTGTTTTTCATTCAAATAAACAAAAATATATAAGCTTTCATTCCGACATTATTCCGATCCAATTTATTTTTCAAAATATTAATTTAAATAAAAATTTGAAATATTTAAAGTAAAATTTCTATTTCCAGAATCGGGTTTGCACTAAAAACCTACTATTTATTAGCGAGATGCCTTACCTCCAAGCTATGATGTCTATCGAAAAACGTTGAAAATAAGGTTCTCTTTTAAATTTTAAATCGCAAACATGAATTAATGACATTGAAAAAATTAATTTAATTAAGATAATAGACTTTTTCAAAATTTTATGATTTGTCGGAGATACAGATATTCAGCTGTTAGTACACAAAATTTGAAGTCACTGCCGTATACAATTTTTTGTGGACACCATGACGGACAGACAGGCTGTGGAGTGAGACGAATAGGGTTTCGTCAAATAACGAAACTCTAAAAGTGATTAATTTAAAAAAATGCAATTTTGTTTTAAATTAATGTTTTAAAAGCACACAGATATCTTAAATATTTGTACACACATGGAAATCACATTTTATTTGTTTGAAATCGATATAAAAAAAGAATGAATAATTTTGGAGGGGATTTATTAAAAATGCTTCAAATATGCTAAAATATGCTTAAAATATACTTAAATATGCTGAATAAGGGGATTGTGGGGCAGTGGATAGGTAGTAATGATTTCCTTTGATCGCTTTTTTTTTTTTTTTTTTTTTTTTTTTTTTTTTTTTTTTTTTTTTGCAGAACAGCATTTTTAAAATCATTGATTTTTCTACATCCATCAATATTCTACCTATCATTTAGATAATTTTGAAAATTAATTGAAAAGTAATTGAACGAATATTCATTGTCTGATTAAACTACTCAGAATTTATTTCAAATATTGATACGCTGGTACGATGATTTTCTGTGTAAAATAAGAAAATTTTTGGTCGAAAATTTACATTTTACTTTGTTTTTAATGCCATTACAGTAAATTGCTTATTTTTCAAAAAATGCTACGCATTCCACTAGTTTTGGATAAAATGAAAATATTTGGTGCTTTTGTTTTAGTTTAAATATGAGATATTTCCGTGATTTTGCGCGTATACGCCGCGACTCAGTTAAGTTTTTTTGAGGCCGGAAATTTTATTGTAAGAAAAAAGTCAAATAATTGCTAAGCAAAACAAAGTCACATTTTATTTAAAATAAATCTGAGAGAAAATCGACTTATGTGAAATGCGGTGGATACGCGCAAAATTACGGTAATTTATAATAGTATTCCTTGCTATATTAACCTTTACGGAGGGGCTGTGACAGCATCTGTCCGGGCTTGCATGTATTCTCAGGTAGACACTGAGCGAGCCCCTGCGTAAAGGTTAAATGTCAGAGATTCTGTCAATAAATAAGATGAGAAATACCATTAACCCTTTGAGGGGCCAAGCACTTCTATTCTTAAAATACTGAAATGATTTATGAGCACCAGAATTTAAAAAAGAAATCTATTTTAAAAAGCTTTTCTTAACGTACTTGATAAAATTAAAATTTTCATTTCAAATTCTGGCGTCAATGTTGAATTTCGCAATTGAAATTAAATGGGGTATATTGTATCCCACCGTTCTTCAAGGGCTTAAAATATAGTGGTAGCGAGTAGTTATTCAGAACGGAGAGTTTTCATTCCTGAAATCCATATTGAGTTTTCTGTTCATTCCTTCACTTTCTTTTTTCAAACCGCTCCCACCCAATCAGAGAATCAGCTCGAGTAACTTTTAATGTATCAATTTTTTATCAGTTTTCTGTTTTTATTTATGTTTAACCCTTTGTTGCATACTGTCCACTACAGTGGACAGAAATTCTTTCCCAAATGCTAATGAATTTAATTCCCAAATGCCACATTGTCACCGGAATTTTGGTTTAAAAAAATTCGGTTTATTAAATTCCTGCAAAATAGCTTTTTCTTGTTTACAAATAAAGCTGTTTCCAAATTCCGGTGTCAGTCATCAATTTCAACACTTAAGCAATTAATTTTTTAGTGTTAAGCCTATGCAACAAAGGGTTAATAACTTACCGTAATTTCCTGCGCATAATCCGCGGATTAAACAATTTTCTTTTGACTCAGGAATTTTATTTAGTAATCGATGCCGAATATTTACCACGATCTAAAAAGTTAAATTTTATTTTTAAAAATTTCTAGCTCGAAAAAGTATTGTTTGATACGAGGATTGTACGTCGGAATTTATGGTATGTTAAAAGGGCTTTCTTATAAACACTTCGCATTTCTTTAAAAAAATTTCCGGAAAAATCCTTGAGTTTCAGGGCTTCAGAAATACCGCAATTTCCGACGTATAATCCACAGATCAAACAATCATTTTTCGACCCAGAAACATTTTGATAAAAAATGTAACTTTTTAGATCGCTGTAAATATTTGGCTTCAATTACCAAATAAAATCTCTTGGTGCAAACAGAATTTTTTGATCCGCGGTTTATACGCCGGAAATTACGGTAATGTTACATTTCATTAAAAAATATTTAGATTAATTCCGTACTAAAGAAATCAAATTATCAGCAATATATATGTATATACACTATATTGCCATTGATTATGGGACACTTGCGATTTTAGACATTTTACTAAATATCTAGAAAAATACACGAGGAATCATCTCGAAACTCTTAGTGTATAAATATAATAGTTTACGTCATACATCTCCGTGAAGATTTTTTACAGAAACTCCATAGGGGACCGTCAACAAATTAAAAAAGAATGAATATCTTTTGAATAACCCTGTCAAAACTAATGTAGCAAAAGCGCTCAAACTCTAGATTATGATTGAATGCCTTATTGTAATACACTGTGTTCATTTTTATGCAAATAGCATGCATACTCGCAGAGTAATTAAGGTTTTTATAAAAATGGCCCCAAATTTTTCTAAGTTTTTCCCGTATAATTTTCAGAGTTCTTAATAAAAAATAATATTTTTTTCAGAAAATATGACAAACAATATTGCACACAGTACCCTGTAATCAGAATTAAAAAATAATAAAAATTGTATGAAAAATGAGTAGGTTTACTAAATAATTTTTTACTGCGCATGCGTCAAAGATATCAAAATTTCATTTGCATATTATGTTAGCTAAATGTATAGAGCAATTTTTGTAAAAGTCTCAACATTATAGCTTGAAAATTCTGAAAGTAATCGTCTATAGAAAAAGGACAAAATCCGTTGTTTCCAAAATGAAGCAAAAAAATGAGGGATTTTATCCAAAAGTAGTCGTAACATCCCGTATTGTGTATTCTATATTGACACTAATCAATTAATATATGGATACAACCCCTTTTGTTTTTGCTTCATTTTGAGAATAACGGATTTTCAACTTATTCAATTGACGATTATTTTCAGAATTTTCAAGTTATGATTTTGTGACTTTCACAAAAGTTGCTCTATACATTTAGCTAACATAATATGCAAATGAAATTTTGATATAGTTGACGCATGCGCAGTAAAAAATTATTTAGTAAACCAACTCATTTTGTATACAATTTTCATTATTTTTTAAATTTGATTACAGGGTACTGTGTGCAATGTTGTTTGTCATATTTTCTGAAAAAAATATTATTTTATATTAAGAACTCTGAAAATTATAAGGGAAAAACTTAGAAAAAATTGGGGCCATTTTTATAAAAACCTTAATTACTCTGCGAGTATGCATGCTATTTGCATAAAAATGAACACAGTGTATTACAATAAGGCATTCAATCATAATCTAGAGTTTGAGCGCTTTTGCTACATTAATTTTGACAGGGTTATTCAAAAGATATTCATTCTTTTTTAATTTGTTGACGGTCCCCTATGGAGTTTCGGTAAAAAATCTTCACGGAGATGTATGACGTATACTATTATATTTATACACTAAGAGTTTCGAGATGATTCCTCATGTATTTTTTTAGATATTTAGTAAAATGTCTAAAATCGCAAGTGTCCCATAATCAATGGCAATATAGTGTATATACAGGGTGTCCGAAAAGTCTGGAAACGGTCGAATAACTCGAGAAATACATATGAGATTGAAAAACGTAAATATACGTGTTAAATATTTTTAAATAAGCTACTCAGTGATACCAAATTTGACCTTCGCAATCGACCCCATGGGGGTCAGAGGGGGTCCAACTTTGAAATCTTAAATTATAACCCCCATTTTTTATTGCAGATTCGGATTCTATGGACAAAAATACGCAACTTTTGTATTTGATGTTTATTTCGAATCCTCGTTTATCATGGTGTAATTGAGCGTATTAAATCAATACATATTTCGGCTTTTCCCACAGGATTTTCCCTAATCGAAACTAATTGGGGAGAATTTATGACATCAAATTCCTCGTCTTTTGCAATAATAGCGTTTCCTGAAAATCACCCGTGCCGATTATTTCGGTAGTGCTACACAGTTAAAAATTTGATCCATTTGCTGTAGTGTCACTCCACAGCTTTTATAGAATACCTCTTTCATGATCAATGAGAATGTTCCATAACACAGTAAAGTACACTGTAAAAAAATTGACCCTTTTGCTTCATCGTCACTCCACCGCTTTTATAGAAAACGATTACTTTACTGCGTTATGGAGCATTCTCATTGGTCACAAAAGAGATATTCTATAATAGCTGTGGAGTGACGCTGCAGCAAATGGGTCAAATTTTTAACAGTGTAGCACTATTGAAATAATCGCCACGGGTGATTTTTAGGAAACGCTATTCCTACAAAAGACAAGGAATTTGACGTCAAAAATTCTGGCCAATCAGTTTCGATTAGGGAAAATCCCGTTGGAAAAGCGGGAATATGTATCGATTTAATATGCTCGATTACACCGTGATAAACGAAGATTTGAAATAAACATCAAATACAAAAGTTACGTATTATTGTCCGTAGAATCCGAATCTGCAATAAAAAATGGGGGTTATAATTTAAGATTTCAAAGTTGGACCCCCTCTGACCCCCAGGGGGTCGGTTTCGAAGGTCAAATTTGGTATCACAGAAAAACTTATTTAAAAATATTTAACACGTATATTTACGTTTTACAATCTCATATGTATTTCTCGAGTTATTCGGACGTTTCCAGACTTTTCGGACACCCTGTATATACCGTAATTTCGGGTGTATAAGCCGCAGCTCAAACAATTCTTTTTCGACCCAGAATTTTTTTAAAAACAAATATAACTAGTCAGATCGCCGTAAATATTTATCTTCAACCACTAAATAGGATTTCTGGGTCCAAAAAGAATTGTTTTATCTGCGGCTTATACACCCGAAATTACGGTATATATATATATATATATATATATATATATATATATATATGTATATTGAAAAATGAATAACAATCTAATGAAAACAATTGAATTTTTATTTTTCTTTTAATATCCAACAGGTCGTATTATCAATATAGAAAGCAAAGCAATGAAGATTTCCAATATTAATAAATTTGACCCAGATGTTTCAAGCTGGGAAGAAAGAGGAGGTTATGACAAATCGTACCTCTTTGTCATTAGAATTTTCTACGAGTTTATGGCTGATAGCACTGAAGAAATAGGTAATCTCCATTATATAACTTCTTAGATTTTTATCATGTTACTATTTTTAGATGCATATGCAATAATAGTATTTACTTTCCCTATATTAAATAATTAATTAATTGAGTTTGAAAGTATGTTTTTTGAGGAGTTTTGTGGAAATAGTAAAGGTTACTATTACTTTCATTAGTATTTTGCTTCAGAAAAGTAGCTTTTATTGCGAATTAAACAATAATATCTTAAATGTATTCCTTTATTGGGACGAATTCAAATGTGGAACTGTTTTTTAAATTCATTATTTTTTTCAATCAAATAGTGTCCTTTAATAAACGAAAAATGACTAAAAAAGTAAGGTTGTTTCGACCCAGAAGAGGGGTACTTTGCTTTAAAGAAAAGAAATCAGTCCTGTATGCAATGCGTTGCTAGTTATATTGCTATTTGTAGCGTATTCGTGAAACACTTTCAGTACTCTCTCTCAACACAGTAGATCCAGGAGTGATTTAACGCTTCTCTTAGTTCCGGGTTAACCGCTTAACTAATCAATACTTTTATCAAATGTCTATTTTTTCATGTCTTTTAGAGAATTTTTAATCCAGTTTTTTAGTAAAGTTTAGTTTTAGTGTTTTAGTGTTTTTTTATTAAAGTAGTGTTTTTTAGTAACCAGTTTTTATAAACAGAAATTTTTCCTTAGTGAATCAGAAAAATGCTCGGATTAAAAATGCAAAATTTCCAATAAAATTTTACTGGTGAGAATAAAAAAATATGCTTAGAGTATGGATGTCCGTATGTGGTAGGGGCAAATTATGATTGGCGAAAACACATTTCTTTTAAGACGTACGGGCAGCAGTTAAAGTAATCTAGTTTTCTGTACTTTTATTTTTATTCAAGTATACTTTTTGAGTGTTGAAAAAAAAATTACACCCTGAAAAATTTTTGAAGCCTGTGTGCAGAATACAGTAAAAGTAGTCCTAAAATGAAATTAGGATTTTTGCTTTTCAGGTGTACAAGATTTTATTCCCGACCAAATTTATGAAGGAAGCATGCTTACTTGGCCAGAATACGCGCGTTTTTCCCTGGTGGTAAACAAGGCATCTGCTTGGTGCGCTCAACAACAAGATTTCAGATTCTGCAATGCGCAGACATTGTCAATAAAGGTGAAAATAGGTAAAGATTTTTTTAGTCATTTTTAAGTATAAATCAGCTGTTGTTCAATTTATATTGGACAGTATTCAATATTGACGAATGTGAAATGAACAAGACTTGAATTTTCCGCCGAGCCTACCGATACTTCGAAAAACTGGAGCATTTTAAATGAAAATCATGTATATTTATATATGTATAAGGTGATTTAAGAAATTTACATATCCACATTTATGGAGAACGGCCATAAAAATCAAAATGGCCTTACACTGCTAATCTTTATATGCTTTTCAAGACACTTATTTTGTCAACTTTTTAAAAACATTTTGAAACGCATTTTTTTCGATTACTTTATGAGGCATTCATAAAGATATACGTCACATACAAAGCTATAGAAGGTAATTCGTATAAATTAGTTATAAAGATATAAATGATAAAATACCATTTACAGAAAATAACTGAAGTAAAAATGGATTTTCATCTGTATTACATGTCTTCTAAACTAGTTTCTATTGATATTTCATTCCATTTTATTAAAAAAAATCAAATTTTATAAACGAATTCTGTTGATGTTGTGAAGTATTTTGTAATGTATGACTGTTGAATAATTTTTGTATTTTGTTTATAGGCAGGACGGGAAAAATTTCTGACGAAGGCGTCAATTCTCAAAGAATGGATTACACTGAGAGTGGAAAATATTTTACACATTATGTTCGAGTATTGCGAATTGCCTACACAAAGCCATTGTCAAGTCGCAATTCAATCAGTGAAAAACCTTCACCGATTAGAGAGTTCACTTGCAGAACATTTGTACCAGTGCAATTAGCTGTTCAGTATAAAAAATATGAAGATATCGCTATCACCAGGGAAAGAATTTCAGCATGGGTAAAAGCAACAGGTAAGTTTCATTTTTTAAATTTTGTTTCTGTTTTTAAACATGCGTAGTTTTAAGATATGAATAAGTGAATTTAAATCCAAAGATAAAAATGATTCCAAATGACTGTTTCCTTATGTATATTTTTATTTGAATAACATACATCTGACTTGTGTGCTCGACATGAAAGTCTGCTTATAAGTCATCGTCAATATACAAGGACGAAATAGTACAATGAAAGTTACATCACAAGAGAAATACAACCAGGAGCTCCACACAAAGTGTGTGTGCAATAGAGCCAGCGGGTATCGAACCCACAACCTCCAGATTTCCTTATGTGTAACTTTAATGTAATTAAAAAAAACATGTTATTAATGTTGTCTAGATTTTTATAAAGTATCAGTTAACATATTTCGAAAAGAATGGTTTGGTACAACACAGTGCTTTAGGTGATAACTGTTTATTGTTATTCATCATCAATTAGAAGTCAACAGTGTCTTTATCAAGTTTGTTTATTTATTTGAACAACATACATCTGACTTGTGTGCTCGACATGAAAGTCTGCTTATAAGTCATCGTCAATATACAAGGACGAGATAGCACAAGGAAATTTACAATACAAGAGAAATACAACCAGGAGCTCCACACACAGTATGTGTGCAATGGAGCCAGCGGGATTCGAACCCACAACCTCCAGATTAGCAGACAACGTCTTAACCACTCGGCCACGGAGGCCCATCAAGTTTGTTTGTTTCTGTATTGAACAACATACATCTGATTTGTGTGCTTGACATGAAGCCTGCTTATAAATCGTCGTCAATATTACAAGGACGAGATAGCACAAAGAAATTTTGCAAGACAAGCGATATGCATCATGGAACTCCACACAAAGAGTGCGTGCAATGGAGCAAGTGGGATTTGAACCCCCAATCTCCTATGCTCGAAGGCGATTAGCGGCATCGTGATTTGACCACTCGGTCACGGAGGACCCGTCTTTATCAAATGAGATTGTTAACATACATGCAAAGCGAATGAGTAGATTAAAACATTTCGTCCAAACTATGATAGTTTATATTTAAAAAACTTGTCAATGATCGATAAAAGAAGTTTTTATCAAATAATAGCTTAGTGATAAAAGAAACCCATATCGGATTTTGTGCCAAATTCTCTTGTCCAATCAAGTATTACTTAGGGTTTGTTGATAATTACTTACCTATAAAGGCTCTCATACGCTAGACACGCAGTTGTTAAAATATTCCATATGTCCTTGTAAAATAAAATGTAGATAGCAAAATGAGCTTTTAGCGAGGCTAACGAGAAAGACAGGCTACCGCGGTGCATTCCACGCTGATAAAAATTTTAAACTTTTGCTGCATCGTCACTCCACATCTTTTATAGAAAACGATTACTTCATTGTATTATGGAGCATTATCACTGGTCGAAAAAGAGATATTCTATAAAAGTGGTGGAGTGACGATGCAGCAAAAGTTTCAAATTTTTAACAGTGCACGTATCTTTTTTTACAGACAGCTGGAGTCACGTGATGCTCGAATACACTAATGCGAGTGCACGAATAGAGCACTACGTCATTCTACACTGTTAAAAATCTGCTGCATTTTGCTGCAACGCACTCCACCGCTTGTATATAATATCTCTATTCCAACCAATGAGAAAGCTCCATTTCACGGCCAAGTAACCGTTTTCTGTACAAGTAAGGGAGTGCGTTGCAACAAAATGCAGCAGATTTTTAACAGTGTAGCGGTCTGTAAAAAATGATACTTGAGATGAACCGTGGTAGCCTATCTTTTTCATTTCCCTCGGCTTTTAGCTAAAAATTTTATCTGTTGTACAAGAATTATACTGAAGAAAGTAACATTCAAATCTCATTTTGTTTTTAACAATAATTGGGGACATATACACACGTAAATAAACAGGCGACTAGACCCTGGCCGTCCACATAACGCAAGTCTTCTCTGGTTGGCCCGTAAAACTGACCTTTTCATTATAAAAAAATCTAAGCAATTCTAGCTCAATGAGCATGCGCTGTGGCAAAACAACTTTGCTCTCTTGCAGCATTAGATGATTGGAACGTATTTGCTTACCGAATGCTGCGTGCTCTGTATTCAAAAACAGTTACTGGATAGAAATTGAAATTCGAAGTTAAAAGTTTTTACTGCAAATGCAATTTTGTGTTTAGAAATTTCTTTAGTAGATATTACATGAAATAAAGGATACCGGAGATTAATTAATTTTCAATTATATTGGACCGCAAAATGGGTAATATACGTGTCGCTGAATTTGGGGACGCTTTGGTTCGGCTGTTTAAATTAAAGGCCTTCCTTAGTGCCTTTTGGATAGAAATGCACTATCTTACGGTCCAATCAGAAGTGACTTGCGTTGTGTGGACGGCCAGGGTTTAGTCGCCTGTCGTAAATAACGGTCAAAATAGAAGCTACTTTCATTTAAGTAGTTTAAAAATTGATAGAGTTAATACACTGTTAAAAATTTTACCCTTTTGCTGCATCGGCACTCCGCCGCTTTTATAGGAAGCGATTACTTCACCCTATTATGGAGCATTCTCATGGGTCAAAAGCGAGATATTATATAAAAGCAGGGGAGTGTGGATGCAGAAAAAGGGTCAATTTTTTTATAGTGTGTAATGGATTTTTATACTGAAGGATTAAATATTAATCGTACACATCTGTATGAAGTGTTTAATTTAGACTTTACAGCATATTTTTACAATTCCCGGTGAGGAGAACGGTCAGCATATTTCAGATGTGTATATTGCTGGGACGATTACTGTTTCTAAACCAATAGGAGAGCGTCATTATCACGGTCAACTACACGCCCACACAGTTTGATTGACAGGAACTCGTGGACAATTGACGGTGCTAATTATAACGATAATCTGTTGCGGATGAAAGTGAGCTGACTGGCTGAATGGTTAGAGCGTCGAGCTTGAAACCGGAGGATATGGGTTCGAGTCCATCGAAGGCCGAGAGTCCGTTGGTGATTTTTTTTTTAATTATTGAAGGCTGTCTTTTATTAATAAATAAGACATTTTAAAAAATATTTCAAACCCTTTTAATATTCTAAATATCGTTCCAAAATGATTTATATATATATATTAAACAAATGGGAAAAAAGTATTCTGCGAAAATATCCGTATAAGCAAAATTCTTACTTTAATTTTTATTTATTTATTTATTTATTTATTTCAGGATCAGAGGAAGTATAATTTCTAATTGAAGTAAATAAAATTCAGTCATTTTGAAAAAAAAAATCTTTCGTACCTTTAATTTTTAATTACCGAGTACAAATTCAAACAATCCGAGTACAAATAAATAATAAATACACACGATCAATTGTCCACGAGTTCCTGTCAATCAAACTGTGTGGGCGTGTACTTGACCGTGATAATGACGGTCTCCTATTGGTTTAGAAACAGTAATCGTCCCAGCAATATACACATCTGAAATATGCGAACGGTCACGACTATGACAAATGAGCTTGCCGTACATTGAAACAATCCATGATGAGTTTCTACTGCGAAAAATGCAACAGCAAACGGTGCGTACTTTATTTTCATTTCTGTGCCACAGATAAATCTTATATCAGATGTTCCAAAAATGACTGATGGATTTTAAAATTCAGTAACATGCAAATGGTGACAGATATTTAAATATTTCTTGCAGGTGGGTTATGTATGATGTCAGGAGTATTTTAACTGTTAGTCTTGATTCAAGTTCAAATTTTAAACAATAGATGACGCTGTCAGCGATGGATGCTCAGTCGTGGCCGAAAATGACGTCACTCAGCATTGATGTGAAGGAAAGAAATTAAGGATATGGAGTGGGTTTAGTTCGCCACTGCAATCATGCTTTTAGGCTCAGATTCTCAATTCATTCCATAGGATTTCAATGAAATACGTTGTTGCCATGGAAACAACAAATTCTTTGATAGTAGAATTCAACATTCAGATCTGGATATGAATTTAACAAGTAGTATTCGAGTTAGCAGACGATTTTACCTTTATGAAGTTTTATTTTCCTGGATCAAATTACTTCTTATGGTCTTATTTAAAGAATATTTTACGCATTGTATTTTAAAACTAGGAGAAGAGGTTTAATATTTTTTGTTGTAAAAAATTTCATAGCTTTTGTTTCATTCTCAGAAATTTTAGATCATTTAAGGATGTTCATAAGTGGTTTTCATGAATGTTGAAAAATAATCATGAAAATGGTTAATAATATACTGCTGCTCAAAATAACTGCCTAAAAACAAGTATTAGAAGTTTCATTGTTTAATGCTTTTGTTTAAGAGCCCACAATAGTCACAGGAAAAGTACACAAAAAGACCCGGATGACCATGTAAAGTCTATGGGAGCGTTCTTTTCTAATATCTCGTTCAAATTTTAATATTTTGACATGATTTTTTTTGCATAAAATAGTTCAGGACGATCCACAACCGGGCTAGTTTTTACTTTTTCGATTTTGCTCATATATTTTTTATATTATGATAGTTTCAGTTTCAGAACCGGTTTAAACCGGTTTTGAAAATTAAAGTAATTTTTTAAAAAAAATCTAAAACCGAAATCGAAAAAGTAAAAACTAGCCCGGTTGTGGATCGTCCTGAACTATTTTATGCAAAAAAAAAACCATGTCAAAATATTAAAATTTGAACGAGATATTAGAAAAGAACGCTCCCATAGACTTTACTTGGTCATCCGGGTCTTTTTGTGTACTTTTCCTGTGACTATTGTGGGCTCTTAAGGGTATTCTATCGTTGCATTAAAATTAAAAGATAAAATAAAAGTTAATTCATGAAAATTTTGTTTGACAGTTTAATATTAAAGCATGTATTGTACATGCAGCTTCATCTTGATGTTTGATAAAATATAGCTGGTAAATGTGTTTTATCTACATAATTTTAAATTTTAAACATGTGTTAAAAAGATTCTCAATGTACGAATTTTTACAATTTGGCAACTCTTTCTATACACAATACCAGTGAATACAGTAAATACCACTTATCCGTCATGATTGTCGAAAAGTTGCTTCATATTAAATCCGTCAGTGCGTACTTTTGCCCTGTGCCTATTTTTAACCCCACCTACCCTATCCAGTAGAAAAAACTTATCTCGGTGATCCAAATTTACGAATTTTTGAAATTTTGGATCATTTGAAGTTTATTTGTCAAAACCCCACAACAAACCTAATCTAATACTCGCTTCCTCCTCTCCCTCCACTCCATGAAGGAGTATTAATCTCAGGAAAACGCTTTGATACTAAAAAAAATATTCTACAGTATATATTTTTATAGAGAAAATCTTTATAAGTTAAAAAGGAAAAGTCTTATCACAATTAAAACAATTTTTTCAGCTCCTCTGGATGGTCCCGATCCAACCCCTTAACCCTTTGAGCTCTGCTGGTAGAATTTTCTACCACATAATTTTAATTCGAGAATGTCACAATTACACCAGAAAATTTGACCAATTTACTTGAAAGAGGTTTAATGCATTTTTTCGTGTTTATCTTTAACCGGTTTTTTTCTTTGCAAAATACTGGTGCCAATGTGACATTTGGAATTTTAAATAAATTTATACCCCAGAGCTCAAAGGGTTAAGTGGGAGAGCTGACCATGAGCCAACGCTCGCAATATGATGTTCCACGGGAGCTGATCCACTGCCTCCTCTACAATGCCTTCTCGCTTGTGACGTAGTGGAGGACGTTTCCCTGACAACGATCGCGTTTTGAGTTTTGTGGCGATTGTGGAACCAATAAGGTTAGTGATTTCGCCTGCACTTCATGACGTTTCACGCTTGTCGTCTGCTCAGTGATTAGGCATTGTAGAGGGGGCAGTGGCTGATCAGAGACGAAGCTCCGCCTCCAAGCATGACAATTACGTGTCTGGTGGCCACAGATAAATGGGCGTCACATTTTGGGTCATAATCCGTTCGCGGTCAAAATTGATGCAATCCCCAGGTCCACGGTTTTCGTGGTAACTTGGAAAGTGGCTTCCGTAGGCTGCTCCCTGAGACGGCCTCTCTGAATTTGGCTCTTGAGGGGTTGCATAGTGACTCTGGGGAAAGGTGGTTTAGGAGCTAGGACCCTGACCATAAACTCACTGAGAGGAAGCCTAAGTGGAGAGTGCGGTCTTTTTAGTTCCAGACGCAGGTACTCTGGCGTAGTAAAGGCTCTAGTGTCGGCAAGACTCGCGGAAACGGCATGCAGCGACTCCGGGAATTACTGTCTGGGGAGGCTTGGGCAGTGTCTGGTGTGACACCCTTCCGCCAGGAATCTCTGCCACTGAGTCCACTGCAGCTAGAACAATGGTGTGCCAACTCATATAGTGTCTAGAAATTAAAGTGTGGAAATCGGCTATCTCAGTAATGCTTAAAAAAACACTAAAATATTGTATACCTTGAATGTGCAATGGAACGATGTAGGTGAAATCTAAAGATAGAAGCGACATCTGCATGATTATTTTCTAAAACTGCAAGACTAATGCTTGTCTAGGCAATGTAATATGAAAATGTCGCAAATGCCGTTACGATCCACACTTTGGGTTTCAGTAGCATCATTACACATTTAAAGGATATAAAATTTTAGAAGTTATTAAAGCAGATTTCCACACTACGTATTACATATGCTGCATTCAGCTGGGTGGAGATTGCGAAAGCTCCCCTTTTACAAGTGAGTGGTGGCGATGGGAGGCCAGCATGGAGCGGATTTCCCCCTTGCGAGACGTTCACCCTGGGAGCGGTAAGCAGCTCCGCTTCCATAATCTGCCCCTGCAGAGATTTGGGCCGGACGTTTACCGGTTAATGCGATGGCGCATCGAATCTTGGCCCGATCCGGGTCTAGCGTGTCTGTGCGCGACTGGAGATTGCCCAGTGATTTGCCAACTTTTAGGTGCAGCGTCTAGAATATATAGTGTAGAAATCGACTATCTCAGTAATACTTAAAAATATTGTATCCTTTAAAGATGCAACGATGCAGATGAAATCTAAAGATAGCAGCGGGATATTTTCTAAAATTGCAGTTCTATTGCTAACTAAAACTAACAATTCTATTGTTAGTCTAGACAATATCATATGAAAATCTCGCAGATGCCGCTATGATCGACGCTTTGGATTCCAGTGGTACCCATTCAGTGGTACCCAGCGTCGTTGTCTTGCAGGTCGCTGGGGTGACCTGAGACGAACCAAGCAAAAGGTCCATCAAACTCTTTGAGTGTTTGTTGTTGAGAACTATCGCAGTTGACTTTTCGTCTCTCGTTTGAGATCTTGATTGCGTTACGTGCTTTTGGCAATGCACAGTCAATGATGGGAAGTATCCGTGAATTGTGACGGGGAAATGTAACTTAGAAAGAAAGGGCAAAGTATAATTTTTTATCAACAGATAGCGTTTGCAGAACATTTTTTATTTTCATCCGGAATAAAAAGTACAAGCAGATATGCCAACCTCCGGCTTTTTAAAAATCAAACAATTATACTTCTAACCAGAAATTTATTGAATGAACGACACTAAGTAAATTTCAAAAGACCCTCCGAGTTAACACTAGACACTTCTAATTAAATAAATTTTCTGGTTCAAAGTACGTTTTCATGAATTAACAAAAGCCGGAGGTTGGCAATTCTGTACATGAGATACATCACATCGTGTCTTAATGGGTTAAACGGAAGATTTATTGAACTGATCATTGGTCTCGTCTGTTTGAACGACGACGCTTGTAGAGTAACCCATTCCCTCTTCCACAGTGAAAGAAGTACCCGTAATTAACGCATTGTTGATCCGTATTTTTCTATGAATTCTGTGTCTTGAGACAACCTTTTCTGACAGTGGGTTGCCTTGATAGATTTTCGAATATATCTATCAATAAATATTTTGAAAATATTTCGGATTTGCATGAAATTTAGTACAGTCTAACGAAATTGGTCAACTACTTGATATAAAGACGTATTCTTTTTGATAAAAGTTTGATGATAATTTATTCAAGAAAAATGGCGTAGGCGGAACTATGTATCCAGTGCCCACCATTAATCAACAACACATATTTTTATAGACACATGTATAGTAGCAACTGGTCAACAACCCGTAAAGCATGGTGACGTCACTGTGACGTCGTTGTGAAGTCACACTGTGAAATTGTGACCATTGGTTGTCGACGTGACGTCACGTGACGTCGATGTGAAGTCACAGTGAGTAAAATGTGAAGTCGTTATGGCTGTTTTAGAGCTCTTTTGTGACGTTTCACAAAGTGGTCACAACGTGACAAATTTGTGAAAAATGTGTCATTTGTGACTAATTTGACATTAACATTGTGACGAAACTGTGACAAAAGCAACGATATTTAAATTGCCAGAAACATGTTTTTTAAAGTAAATAACATGGTTTGAAGGATGTTTATAATTTTCTAAAAATTTTTAATAAAGTCACATCTCAGTCACAATCTGAATTCACTGAGTGGTGGCATTTTGGTCACAGATGTTATGAATATTAAAACAGTTATAATTTTTTTAAATGAATTACAATATAGTTTAATTTAGATTAAAATAAACACAAGTGAGTGTTTATTTAAGGAATTTAATTTTCATTTAATAGTTAAATACACGCATTTTAAACCAATAAGTGAGAGAAATGCTCTTAGCGAAAACGACCAACCACGAATTAAATAATCTCATATTACGCAATCTCGGCTATATTTTGTTGCAGTATTGCTAGTGGGCTATTTTTTTTAATTAAGACTTTTGAATTGGCACCACTTTTTTGAAATCGCCAAATTTTCCTTATTTAATGACACGTGAATTAACCTCTACCCTGAGTTGCCGGTACGTCGTACGGGCAAGAACAGTTTGCTTGTTCCATCATTTAAAGCTGTTTGATACCACTATTTTTTATTAAAATTTCATACTATTTGATAGCAGAAATGTTTCGACTAAATATTAGGAATATTTTAGCTTAAAATAAGTGGTGCTTATCCCATATTTTCAATTTATTGCGTGTAAAAAATGAAGCAGTTAAGTGTACAAGGCGGAAATACTAGGTGCGCAACTAAGTTTCTGGGTTTTTTTGATAAATGAAAAATTAAAAATTGCATGTGTAACACACACACACACACACACACACACACACACAAATAGTTTCTTGGAAGTATGGTCCCTCGCTATCTACAAATTTTTGAAATCTCTCTGATAATAAATGAATACCACGACGATAAAACGACGCGTCTTTGGACCCAAATCATTTAACCAATCAATTTTGCAAGTCTTCAAAATTAGCCAAGTGTATCCCAGCTAAGCCATGCGCCATCGACCAGAACAAGTGATAATCGGAAGGAGCCATGTCTGAAGAATACAGCGGGTGCGGCAATAGATCCTATTTTAGTGTTTTGGTGGTGTCCTGAAAGATGGAAATCGATAGCATGGAATGTTTTCGTTCTGCACTATCACTCATTTGTGTTTCGTGTCCCATTCTGATCGTTGTTCGAGCAATGCATCGTTCAAGTTAATCAGTTTTTGTCAGTAGCGATACTTATTGTCAGTTTCATCCAGTTTCAGCATCTCATAGTATACGATTCCTTTCTGGTCCCACCAAACGCAGGGCATTTTCTTATTTCTGAAACGATTTGGACATGTAGTTCGCTGTTGATGCTTCGCTTGGTGAAAGACACGATTTTTTTGCATTTATGATTCTCAAAATATATCTACTACACATCTTCGATGCAGGATACTTATGTGAAAAAAAAGCAAAATTTCCATAATGGCTTTCCCAGTTTTCATCTCTCTTTCAGTCAAATCATGCACCCATTCAGTCACTCGCGGCACCCATTTTCCTCCCTTTTAAATTTTCCTCGTGACATGTAAGGATTTGAAAATACTTTGGCGAGACAAATTTAACCCCTTGAGGGGCAAAGCACTTCTGTTCCTAAAATGTCCAAATGATTGATTGACACCGGGATTCATAAACAAATTTATATGATAGTAAGTAAAAGCTGTTTTTCACGAACATTGTAAAAAAGAAAACTTAATACTAAAATTCCGGTGCCAATGTGGCTTAAGGGAATTAAAATTAAGTGGTATATATAATATACCGGTGCCCTTCAAGGGGTTAATGCTTTCCGAAGTTAATCTTGTTTTTTTGTTATCTTCTACCTGCAATAATACTTGCAGATAGGCATCCTCAATTGGTTGGGTTTTCCGGAGAAATTTCCACTTCTAAAATATTTAAACACATTTTTACAAGTAATTTTTGATGGTGCATGTTCTCTATAGGCCTCCCTAACAAATGACATCTTTCAGCTGCAATTTTTTTTTCAGATTAAATCAGAAAAACAATACTTCCCGCAAACGCTGCTTATTTTGAGAAAAATTAAACAACTTCGTTGTTAGAAAAAGTATTTTTGCGTTATGATATGTATTGGTATTACGACAGTTTATTGTTAACAGATCCAAGTTATTAAAAAAATATTGCGTCAGACATGTATGTCGTCTATGTGTGTCGTTAGAGCCATCCATGTGTGAAACTCAGAAACTTAGTTGCGCACTTAGTAAAAGGAATTTTACCATTTCAAGACAGTGGTACCAATCAAGAAAAAGGAATTTTAAAAAAATAGCCCACTGGCAACACTGTTTTGAGGATGTAAAATTAAAGTTTTTGAAAATAAATATGAAATTTCACATATCGTCTAAAACTTATATTATCGAAAATTGGCCAGTTTTTTTTCGACAAAAGATACATTTTGAGATTGTTGATAAAAATGTGAACTAGTGGTACATAAAATTTATCAAAAACTGATTCGATTTTGAATTTTACTTAATTTTGTAACTTTATAATTTTTAATTGTTATTTATATTGAATATTTATTTACATTCGTCTAACTAAGTATTACTACCGTAATTTCGGGTGTATAAGCCGCAGATCAAACAATTCTTTTTCGACCCAGAATTTTTTAAGAAACAAATGTAGCTAGTCAGATCGCCGTAAATATTTGTCTTCAATCACTAAATAAGATTTCTGGGTCCAAAAAGAATTGTTTGATCCGCGGCTTATACACCCGAAATTACGGTACTTGGCCGTGAAATGGAGCTTTCTCATTGGTTGGAATAGAGATATTATATACAAGCGATGGAGTGCGTTGCAGCAAAATGCAGCAGATTTTTAACAGTGTAGTAATCAGTGAGAATCCCCTTTCGAGAACAAAGGGTTAAATTTTGTATTCCACGCTGGTTGCCCCGGAATTACCAGCAAGTCATGGTATGAATTGATCTATTTAAGATAAAATGTTTGTATATAGCTTGTGATGCTATTTCTGCGTAAGCTAATTATGTAACATTTGCTACTTGTTACCATTACAAAGCAAACAGTAGCATAAAAATCTGGCCACATAGGAATTCTAGCCTATTTTTGGTGCTGGTACTATTATGAATGTTGATTTCCGTACTTTAAGGTATCCGCATATGTTTGAAACGTCCATTTTGATGGAAACTCGCATTTTTTTAATGGATTTTCTTTTAGAATGAACATTTCTTCATCTAAATCTATTTCTATTTTTCCTATATGCCTATTAAAAATAAAATTGGAGCCCTTGGAAAAAAAACAGACGATATTAATTTAAAATGGAAGTGGATCGAAAATTGAGCATTATTAAACTGTTTCGCACATTTTTTAGCTTTTAAAGTTAATATTATATTTTAGATGTATCTATAAAATTGCCAAAAAGTTTTAATCGTTTTTTAAGTTGTTTCTTTTAAATAAAAGTTCCTATGAAAACTTTAATTTGTGTTTTTCAAAAATTAGATTTTCATTGAAAAATTTAAACGACTATGGTTCTAACTCAAAATTTTATTATTCTATAATTATGAAATTTTTGGTGTAGCTTTTCGATAATATTTAAAGCGTAATGAACTAAAGAATTAGCTCTAAGTGACTTATTTGTTGATAAATAGCTATTTTTTTATGAAGAATTACACGTTAAATTACTGAAATTTGCTATGTAATTCTATATATTCAGCTGTATTTCTTTTAGATTTCCGTATATTGACTAGTTTTTAGTTCATTACTCTCAAGAGTGTCTAATATACATAAGTTGAAAAGAGATTTGTGTTATATGCATTTTTTTTAGGCCCAAAGCCGTTTTCATAAAAAAAATGCTAAAAAATGAAAAAAATTCTTGAAAATTTTAAAAAGTTGTATAGTTATTTTGAATATTTTTATAGTTTTCTTTATTTTTTGATGGATTACACTGAAAAGTATCTAAAAAAGTGCCAAAAGTAGAGTTTAAAAAATGTCTCTGAATGTAGTCGGATATCTTAATTCCCAGAATTGCCAAATATATCACCACCGCATGTAAACAATGTTTTGAGTGCTGACACAAAAATGGCAGCTTTCATGGAGGCTTTTAGCGTTTCAACGGAATTTGATAAACAATAACTTTTAAAAGTTTTATCCCACCAATTTTTCGAGATTAAAAATATCTAAGAAAACTTTTGTAAAATTCTGATGTCTAAATTCGGGAGACTGTACAAACGCTTAAAGTATTCCGACTACGATAGTCGCCATTTTTAGGTGCATTCGTTATTATATAAATACGTAGTACGTATAGTCGTCGCTCAGTCCGTCCGTCTGTCCGCATATAAACGAACAAAAACCACCCGACCGAATCGTTTGAAATTTTAAATATATAATTGTTGCATAATTTTGGGATGTCATTTCAAATTTTATAAAAACCGGATGTATAGTTTAATTACAGAGACAATCAAAATAATTCCGTTACGTTATGGTCAATGGGAAAAATAGTTTCAAGTGTACTTAAATAATGTCAGGGCTCCCAAATGGTCCACCAATTGAACATCAGAATTTTCTTAGAGAAATTTTGCTTTTAGATTTTTCTTGCGAGTAGTCAAAAAAAACCGCTTTTGGAAGTCTATTCTAGCGCGTATTCAGTAGAAACGTATCATGAAATTTTCTGTTAAAAAATATTGATGTGCAGTTCGCGGACCATTTGGGAGCCCTGTAATGTTATACTCTTTCGAACATAATAAAATTGATCTGAATCTATGAAGTAATACTTAAAAGTACGTTCTATACAATCCGTGGTGCGAAGAATTTTTATTATTGATTTACAAGGCCACACAAATGTATTCCATTGCATAATGATATAGGGGGAAACACTGTTCGGGGCGCGTTTTAATATTATTAGTCTATTTCATATTTTATTAAATTGATATACATTGGTGAAGTTGGCCCCAAGTTACTTCCTGCGTAATAGAAAGCAGATAGTATTCACAAGGATACACAAAAAACTTCGGCCAGTATACCGTATCCGAAATACTCTACTATTGCATCAACATCTGAAAAATTTTAAAACTTCTTATGGTATGAACATACCGCATTTGCTACGTTTGACATGCAATTTCCAATTATTTTAGTTATTTTAGTGCTCAGTTCTAGTATTCATATAGTTTTCAGTCTTCCGAAATTTGTATACTAGTTCAACTTAGATTAACCCATGTACCGAATGAGAAAATTTATCTGCTGAATTTCTATTTATTAACACTAGAACCGCCGGGATTTTTACACAGGTTTTACAAAAAGTTTTTATCACCAGAATTATAATTTTAAACTATTTAACTTAATTAATTAGTCTATTTTTGCGCTACATGCTTTTAACATATCTTATGAAGAAAATTCTGGTTCGAATCGATTGTTATCGATCTGGCAGGGGTCATTTTGACCCCTAATGGCGGTTCTAGTGTTAAGTTTCGGGTACCTACGTAGAACTTATTTAATTTTGGTTTCTAACGTTAATTTATTTATACAATTCAAGGACGGCAAAATCATTAGCGAGGACTACAAGTTTCCATGGTCTCCTCGAATAACAGATTTATTGTTATGAATGCATTTGAAAACCTATGTGTATCGATCTGGTCCATTCAATCTGTCTGAACTGAAAGATGCCGAGAGTTGTCATTCGTACATCTATACCTGCGACACTCTACCATTAATGTATTTGTGACTCGCCTGCAATGAGTTATCATTTGTGGAGATAGTCATGTGAAACAATAGAAATGCAATAAACGATTTGGAGACTTTCTGTTTGTTATTTGCATATCTTTTCTTTGACTTGGATACGTCAGCGACACCTAATAGATGTTTTTTTTGGCTTAAAATATTTCCTTGGCCAATAGATGCCAACCCGACAAACCATTTTTTACTTCATTTTTTATCCTGTTTTTATAAATTTCTAAGTTTCTAAGGACTTATTGCCCACCCGGTATTAAAATGATAAAAAAATCGAAATGGGACAAACACTAGAAAAATTGCACAGTATATAGACAGTATGATCTTATTGAGTAACAAATTATATTTTAAATAAAGTCTTTATATAAAAGGGAAAAAAACAGAAGAAATTTCTCTAAAAAAAGATATCAGATTTTTTATGATTATAAACTAACATGAAAAATAATATAGACCCTTGTCTGTAAACTCTTAAAATAAAAACTTAATCGATTTTGAGCCGTAATTACACATATTACGGCTCAAAATCGCTTATTCTTTTTGGCGTATTCTTTTTGGCTTATTCTTTTTGGCGTACATTAAGATAATGGAAAAATATATTTTAAAAAAAGAAGGAAAATCTTCTAATCAAGATGTAGTAAAATTTCATTTTTCAAAATTTTTAACATGAAGTGCGATATGTAAGAGTGCGAACTAATAACAAACTACTGCAAGGAATTGACAGATTTATAGGTTTGCATCCTTACAGATTTCTTGTCAAAGAGAAAGTTCCTTTGTTCCGTACTTAGATCAGTTACAACTAAACCGTATGTTTAGAACCCGCAAGGCGTACGCACGTAGTTCTTTTTCATAATATTAACATTGCTTCCCAACGACTGCTGAACGTGTTAAATATGTATGATAGATTTAAAGGATTTCGTTTTTCCTACTTGTTATTATCTGCTTTAGACAGCTGAAATAATAAAGCGACGTGTAATTGGTAAAAAGTATTGATGTATCATTGCTTATACAGTGGCGTAAACAGGGTGGGTGCAAAAATGTTCTGAATATCGGTAATTTTTTTAATGTTCTGTTCGCCTTATCTAAACAGAAGATTTTGAGCTATGAATCAAGGAGAAGAAAACCATACAATATTACTGGTTTTGGGCCCCCACCACGATTACGCCACTGTTATATAGGCAAATGTGGTGCATGTTCTATTGGACTACCGTAATTTCCTGCATGTAATCCGCGGATCAAACATTTCTTTTTTGACTTTGAATTTTTATTTTGTATTTGCAGGCAAATTTTTACGGCGATCTAAAAAGTTATATCTTATTTAATAAAATTTCTGGGTCGAAAAATGATTGTTTGATCCACGGATTATACGCAAAAAATTACTTTAACTCTAATGGCATAATTTCACCGCAATTTTCTGCTTATAATCCGCAGATCAATCAATTCTTTTTCGACCCAGAAATTTATTTTGTAATTGAAAGCAAATATTTACAGAGATAGAGGTAATTATATTTTATTTTATAAAATTTCTGGGTCGAAAAATGATTGTTTGATCCGCGAATTATACACAGGAAATTACAGTAAATTGACTAATATTACATTCCAACCCTGTTTGACCAGTGTGCTTATTTGAGATTTCAAAATTTTTCCTTATGGGTAATTCCACGAGCACATGTCGTGTAAGACACATACTATGATTTTGGATACCAGTATTTTAAAACGGAAAAATGTGACTTATTTTATCAGATATATTTCATTAATTGAAGAAAGCCATGCAAACCTTTCGAAAATAACGGTGGCAAACATTTAGCAGTTACTACAAATGTGACTTACACGACAAGTGCTCATGGAAATACCCTTATAAGATAATACAGTGGTGGTCAAAATTATAAGGACAAGGCAAAAATTGCCAAATCTTGGCTATATTTGGCTGGAAACTTATGCAAATTTAATGGCTGGAGAACAATGAAAAATGAAGAATATTTTTATAAATCTTTATGTAATTAAGTGGAAAATTCATATTTATAAAATATATTAAGGATTTATACAGTGATCAAATTTGGACAAAATTATAAGAACAACTATATTTGTGTGTTCTAAAAAGTAAAATTTGCATATTTTTTGCTATGCACACGGAACTTCAAGACGATATAAATGCATTGTAAACGCTTGGGCTCGTGATATTATGTTTTTCAGTCATGCCGCTAGGTACAAAGCTTTCGGAATTCCAAAAAAAGAAAAAAGAATGCATTTAAAATTTTAGGACTTCCTGTACGCCAAATTGTGACAAAGCTTAATAGATCAAGAACGGTTATTTACATTTATCTTAAAAATCCCGGTAAATATGGACGGCAAAGACATATAGGTAGGCCATCTTCTGCTTCTGTACGGGAGAAAAGAATTACAATAAGACGAGTCTGCTCGAAAAAAACAAGCGTCTACAGAAATAAAACATGAATTGAAGTTAGAATGCAGTGATCGAACTGTTCGACGTGTTTTACAAAAGGAAAAAAGGGTTGGATATGGTAAACGTATCTTTAGTCCGCCTCTTACAAAACTTCATAAGAGACTGAGAATAGAGTTTGCCAACAAATGCATTATTATGGAAAAAATGGAGGATGATGTTGTCTTTTCCAATTAGAAATGTTTAATTTGGATGGGCTAGATGGTTTCCGCCACTTTTGGTATTATCTCCGTAGAAAAAAAGGAATTTTCTCAAAAGCGTGTTTTTGGGGGTGGCTCAGTAATGGTCTGGGGAGTTTTCGCAACTGGTGAAACTACTCCAATAGTTTTTGTGCAGGGTAGAATGAATTCTGAGACGTATGTTGATGTATTTGGGCGATAAATTTTTACTGGAAGCACCGTTAATAACGAGTGGAGACTATTTTTTCCAGCAGGATACTGCCTTAGTACATATTTCCCAAACGTCAAAATCGTTATTTGAAGCTAATTTTGTGATAATACTTAATTGGCCGACCAGAAGCCCTGATCTGAATCCAACGGAAGATCTATGGGATATTCTGGCACACGAAATATTAAAAAACGTTATACAATATAAAAATAAGCAAGAGCTCGTGTCCTCCATCGAAAACATCTGGTCAAAAATTTCCAAGAACGTTCTGAAAGAAAAATCTAACTTCATGATGTCAAGACTTTTAACAGTAACAGAGAAGAAAAGAGAGATTATTAATTATTAGTGTATTTCAGGCAAAAAATATTCACTGTTCCTATAATTTTGTCCAATTTTTTACAATGAGAAATTTTGTTATTTAGGGCAAAACAATCTTATTTTGCATTTTCCAATCTTTTGCATTCTACAATGATTTCGGGCATAAAAAAGTATTTTATGCATAAATTTCACTTTATTTAGCTTATAAATAATTTTTTTCTGTTAAATTTTCAATTGTTCTTATAATTCTGACCACCACTGTATTTCTGATAACGTTCACTTCCAGACTTCCACTGGAAGGGTTTCCCAAAATAGCCGTTTACATAACAAAACTTTTATGCTATTCCCAGTCTCAAAAATCAAATTTAAGTTTTATTGGATCTTAAAAATTTAAAAAAATACTTTCGTTTTACAACTAATGTAGTGTTAGAAACAGTGTTGCATTCTACATGAGAACTAATTTAACTTCCTCTCCCAATATGTTTCATACTATAATACATTGTTTCATAAAAACATGCATTCACATTTAAAATAATAGCTTTTGCTTTATTCGAAGGATGGAATAAAAGATACATATCTTATATTTATGTCTCCATAAAGTAGTGCTTTTGAAACCTTGTTAACAAGCAGAGAGCATAAAATTAATAGGAAACATAACAATGGTGGACCTTTCGAAGAAATGATATTTTTATTTGGTACTGAAATTCTGATTGAAGATATTGAGACTTAAAAGGCTTTTAAGTGGCGCAACACTTTTCTGAAAGGATCATTTATCAAGATTTAACAATACGAGCTCGTTATTGAGAACGATAAAGAAGATTTCTATTATAAAATATTTGTTTCTTTTTCCTTGGGAGAAACTGAAAATTTCTTATCATGCTTTAAATTTTATTTGATAAATTTTTTTAGCGCATGTAAAAGCACATGCAAATAAATAGCAAAAATGAGCACTAGAATTTTTAATTAACTTTAAATTTGTTCAATTTCTTTAAAGAAATCGACATTGAGATTTAAAAGACAGGTAGTTAATGTACATATTTTAATAACAGTTACTTGTAGTTGCTTGTTATTTTCAAAGCTATGAATTCACTGCTCAAGAGAATAAATTCATTTACTTTATACAAAACATTTTTAATTTGAAACAAATGATACTTTTTTTGGTGTAAAGGAAAATTCCTTGCAATACTTGCTTTGCTTTACTGTATTTTTAGGTCGGTATGAAAGTATATATGAATAAAAAAGTAAACTGGGTCAAACTTCACTAAATTTCACCAATTAAAAAAATAGCTAGTTTCTAAATTTGCTATCACATTCAAAAACTTTCAAGAAATAGTTTAGTCAACTTTATGTTTGAGTCAATCCTTTGAGCTAAATTGCTCAACATGAATTTGATATAGATGTGTTCTATCTTTTACTAGCATGTGCTCACATTTACAAGAATGTGCTGAATCTTTACTAACAGTTCGCAAAAAGTATGATCTTACGAAGTGAGTTCATACGATAAATTTGACCAATGATCAATCAGATATAACATAATGAAATCTAACTGGAAACTTATAAAATGGAGCTTTGAAGAAGAAAGTATAGTAATTGAAAGTACAGCATAAACCTATAGAATATTAATTTATGTCCCATTTAAACTACAAAAAGATGTTCCATGAAATAACAGCGAAAATCAATAGATAAACGATTCTTGTCGAGCGATTGTTTGTTTAAACGAAAAGATGAAAAATAGTAACTAATTATCATGGAACCTTTGCAAAGATAGTTTCTACCCTTCCTTGTACACAGAAAAAAATAAGTCAAA